>CAKOAT010337376.1:153528-182840 GCA_932364175.1 Eruca vesicaria subsp. sativa
CCTTATTCAAAAAAAAAAAAAAAAAAAAAAAAAAAAAAAAGAAGTGGTTTCTCCATCGGGTCGAAGTTTCCATTTTAAACTGTAGGGTATTACCGGTAATTTTTTTTTTTTGGAACACCTATATTACCGGTAATTTAAACTGTAGGTTTCTGTCGGTCGGCTAGTTAATACTATAAATTCATGTCTTTTGATACGATTCTAAAATGATTATGTGAGCACTATTACAAAAGTGGATAATTTTAGTATTATGATCAGTTCGAAATTTTCTTCAAAATGATTGAATTATCAATTGACTTATTTCTTTTAAGTTCATTATTTTGTTTTGTACCTCATATGATTAATGAGAACATAGAAGGAAAATCCGCGTATTTATTTCCCATCTGGTTTATTAACGCTAGAACTAGATATCAACTTCATTAACCACATTAGATATCACAGATCATTCACGAAGCATTAGCAATCCAAAAGTACATGAGATGTTGTGTAATATGTTACACTTAATAATCAGTTGGTTTACCCAACTCTTGGGAACAAGAAAGAAGAAAGCAAAGCCATCGTGTCACATATGACGCTAGCTCTAGAACGTGGTGAAACAACAACATGCTAGTCAAACGATGTAGTTCGGCGACGTTTGGCAGTCAATATGTTTACTACAACTACCGAGTTGTATTAGCGCGTGCCCTGTGGTAAGGTGCTCTAAACGCACGCAAGTGATTGATTATGCTTCTAATCTCAAAAGATTCAGGCCGGTTAAACTCACCGATTAGGCCACGTAATGAGAACCAGCCTCTTCACTCAAAACTTAAGATGGGTGCATACCATAAGAGATCAACATATACATTACGAAAGCCAAAAAAAAAGGAGAAAAAAAAGAAACATGAAAAGAGAGATTCAGACAAGATAGACATGTTTAGAGATCAGGAACAAGAAAAAGCAACACCACCCATATTATCCATCTTAAAAACTATTCAAACTCCTTACTGAATTGTTCTTTCACCCCACATTCTAGAGCTCAGAATCATCGTTGTTCAAGCTAGTATCCTTAACTTGTTTTGACTTGTGAGATAAGGTATCTCTAGCTTGCTCTGATTGCTTAGCAGCTGAGTCATAGCTCTGAGACGCTTCATCTTTCGCAGACTCCAAAGACTCATCAGCTTTGGACTTTGCATTCTCGTAGTGTTCTTTACTCTTCTCCTTCGCATTCTTACTCTCTCTCTCCGCTTCTTCCTTCAACTTCTCGGCTTTTTCCGTAGCCGCACTTGTCAGATCGCTCGCCTTCTCCTTAGCCGCCTCAACCGTTTCTTCTAACCTCTCCTTAGCGTCTCTCGCTTTGAGTGTGGCTGCGTCCTTTGCTTCTTTAGCCTTATCTGACATCGTGTCACCCATGTTAGGGTAGTTTTCGCTGTTTTTTATTCCGATTTTCTTTTTAGCCCAATCAGTCCATGACACATCACTATCACCCCCCGAGAAACCCTCCTTAACTTGTTTTGACTTGTGAGACAAGTCATCTTTAACTTGACCTGCTGAATCATAGCTCTGCGCTGCCTTGTCTTTCAAGGAACCAATAGTCTCGCCTGCTTTCGATTTTGCTGTCTCGTAAGTAGCTCCAACGGCTTCCTCTGCCTTGCGTTTGGCCGCGTCCCTAGCAGCCTTGGCCTTATCAGCGTTATCTTCGACCGTTGTGACGGTGTGAGTGGTCGGGATGTTTTCTTCATGCTTTAAACCGATCTTCTCCTTGGCCCAATCAGTCCATGATTTATCCTTAGCCGCTTCTTCTGCGATGGTGGCTTTGACAAAGCACATTGTTACAATCGTCATAAGTACCAATGACACGATAACTCTCCTCCCTAAAGCCATTTTACTTAAAACTAACGGATTATTACGAAATCACGTTTTATAGTTTTATAACGTAGACTCTTCCTCTCTCGCAGTAATGAAATAAACAACAGGAAAAGCACTGTTTAGTTTTCTTCAAGGATTTGTGAGGTGACGGCTCTGTTATGTATGTGGAAAACGAGAAAGGGTTGATGACACTTGTCCAACAACGTGGCGAGTACCTACTTCTTCTGGCGTTTTGATCTTGGATTCGTGTTAAGTGCTTCTTTACACGTGTTACATCTGTTACCCACGATTGATTTTACTGGAAAAAAATACTCACTGACTCACGATGTTAAAAAGAATAGAGAAATGCTTCTTAAATCTTTATATATATATATATATATATATATATATATATCTCATTCCGTGTCATAGTCCATGGTCTTACCAAAACATAAGTTCTCTTCCATAAGCATAATACTCGTCGGCGAATTTGGCCCATACATTATGCATTGGTGAAATAAACAGATTTTAAGAGGTTTAATTTGTTTTTCTTTCTTTTTTGTGTGTAAATTGTGTGTTCATGTATTTTCGCGGGGATCTCTACACTTGTATCAAAGCTATACAGTTTATATTTTTGAACATTTTTACAAGCAACACATAAGAGTTAATGATAAAACACATCATTGTTACGAGTTATGAGCCGGTAAAGTTATCAAACACATTGATTGTGTATTCATAAACACAGTGCCAATTTTAGTAGTGACTTTTCTTTTTGTTAAGACGGAAGTTTCATAAACACAGTGTCAAGGTTTGACATTATCTCGCCGAACATAAACATCCATATAGAACACATATATCTTGGTTCATGAGTTACACAGAACAAGTGAAAAACGATAAACTGAAGGTGGAAGGTACTAAATGAAAATATTAGTGACCAACAGGATTTAAAGAGTGTTGTGTAACATCAAAATAGCTTTATAAAATCCAAAATTGTATAATCCTTCATTATAAGAGAAATTCTCTCAAATATACCACTTTTAAGTTTTTATCACAAAAATAGATCTTAAAAACTAAAATGACCAAAATAACATTTTTTATTTTGAAAATTTTTAATTTTTTTTTTAATTTTTTTTTAAAAATTTGCAAATCATTTTCCAAAACCCAATTCCCTAACTTTAAACAAAAAAGTCTATGATTAGTTAATCCAAAGGTTAAAAAATGAATATTTACTTATTTTTTATTGTCCATTTAAATTTATTTTCATTATTTTTGTTTGCAAGATCTATATTTGTGACAATTTTTTTTTTTAAATTTACTAGGGAATTTCTCTAATTATAAACCTCCGATGCATATAGAATGATTTTGTTAGTAGTTTTAGATTGAATTTTTAAAGAATAGAACATGACTTTGCCCATATAAAGAAACTTAAAGCCTACAAATGAAGTTACTATCTAAAGTAACTCTTTTAAACGACAGAAACAACAGAATCTTCTTCGGAAACCTTTAAATCTATTTATTGTAGCAGCCAACTCACAGCCTATATATATGATTCTAACTGATTTTTCACTCTCTTCCGTCTTTATCCTCTGAGTTAAGGTTCTAACTCATCTTGTTGGTCATTGATTCTAAAATAATTGGACTAGTTAATATCCACTAGGTTACTCTACTTGTGATAGGTCCAAACATCACGCATATCATCCACAATCACCACTCCGCGCTTCTCAGACATTGTAAACATCTCGTTGGTCCTTCAGGAAGTCGCAAACCTTCTCATTGACTGTGAAACTAATTTTGTAAGAAAAGTTAAGGAAACTGAAGTAAAACCCAAACTCAAATCCTGAACCGTAGTAATAAGGCAGTAAAAATTAAGTAATCAACTCAAGAAAATATTACACTCAGAGACAGTTTTATCTTTTTATTAACATAATAAGTCATTTTGTTATACTAGAACACTTTACTCTCACATCTTTTTTTATTCTTAACTAATTTAACTATTCCCTAGTTAAATCTTAACCAATCTCAATTTCCTCTTTCTCATATCTTATTCTTTAATAATTAGATCTAAAAATATATAACTGCGGTGATGAACTATATGTTCAATATTGATTTTTTGAACTCCCGTCACGGTATGATATGTGCCACAAACATGAGCAGCGGTGTTCTTTTCCGGTTATGTGCTTCTCCGTCACGCCATGCCTCTTGCCTTGTGCTCGTCTCCATCATGCTCTGCAACTCTAGTCGTCATCGTCAGCTCATCTCCAGTCTGTCTATTGCTTTACAACGTTTATTATCCGCCACATTTCCATTGATCTCATTATTTTATTCTCTCAACTCACTTGAAACCTCCAAGCAGAAGGTATCCTCCTCCACAATTGAAATCACCATGAAGCTCATATCCACAGTAATCGAATCTTTAAGCCACTGTGAGAGCGTTGTCCAAGTCATCTTTTCCGCCGCTGTGCTCTTCTCCTCTTCGGCGACCGCCAGTGAACCACACCGGAGCTCATTCCCGGTCAATCTCTATTCAAGTCGCAATCGTTGAACTGAATTGGTCCAATTTTATTTTTATTACGATTTGGTCCTTTGACTTTTGATTAATCACGACTTTGTCCCAAATATTTGCATATATATATATATATATATATATATATATATATATATATATAGATGTTTCTATGATTTTTTCCAAAACATTTCACTTATGCATTTCAGACTCTGCTTTATACAATTATGTATGCAATGCAATATTAATACTTAAATGCTCACTTCAATAATATAAAGGAACTAAATAAAAAAAATTTTAAAAACCATTAAAACAAGAGATATCGTGATGCTTAATAGCTAAATGCTTACTTAATAATATTAATGGACCTTCCATTTGTAATATTCGTAGCCATGTTCATAATAGTTGTTTGCATGGTATAGGTGTTTATGGTTGATACATGTAACTTCCTTGTAACAAAAGTGAGGTTTCCCCATTTTTATTTGTTCATAGTTCATACGATATTGAATGATGTACACATGTACGCCACCAAACTTTAATGTAAACATGTACACTAGCGAATGTATACAACTTTACAAGATACATCCATATACATTATACTTACAGATGTGCACGACTTTGTTTTGTGGACATATAAGATTATGATGAAGATATGCAATATATCACTAAGATAAAATATAATATGTATATTGAACATCTGCTATGTATGTCAAAAATATGTGTACAAGTAAATGTCTGATAAAATATATTATGTATCTTGTACATGTTACCCCTCATAGATAATAAAAATATGTGTATATGCAATTTAGATGTGTTTAATAGATTACTAATCATATGTGCACAAAGTTTTTTAATCGAGTGATATATAAATAGAATGGAAACCTTACAAACCTAGCTTTCAATACACAACCGCTAGTCGTGTACACGTGTAAATCAAAGGTGAATAAAAATATGTGGTGTCGTTGTACACATAGATGAACTGGATGTTGCTTATTCAAAATGCCAAAATAGAACAAGTCAAACTAAATATAGTGTACATGAAAATGTATGTATGTTTATGTATGTTATTCATATCAAATAATTTTAATATGGGAGCATGTTTCCTTGTAGAAAGATTATTGTTCTGTGTAGAGTTTGATTTTGTACACCCCTAGTCGTGTACACGTGTATATCGAAAGTGAATAAAAATATGTGGTTTCGTTGTACACATAGATGAATTGGATGTTTCTTATTCAAAATGTCAAAATAGAACAAGTCAAACTAAATATAGTGTACATGAAAATATATGTATAGTTATGTGTGTTAATAATTTTAATATGGGAGTCTGTTTCCATATAGAAAGATTATTGTTCTGTGTACAGTTTAATTTTGTACACCCCTAGTCGTGTACACGTGTACTTCGAAGGTGAATAAAAATATGTAGTGTCGTTGTACACATAGATGAATTGGATGTTACTTATTCAAAATGTCAAAATAGAACAAGTAAAACCAAAATATAATGTACATGAAAATATATGTATGGTTATGTGTGTTATTTATATCTAATAATTTTAATATAGGAGCATGTTTTCTTGTAGAAATATTATTGTTCTGTGTACACTTTAATTTTGTACACCCCTAGTAGTGTACACGTGTACATCGAAGGTGAATAAAAATATGTGGTGTCATTGTACACATAGATGAATTGGATTTTACTTATTCAAAATGTCAAAATATAACAAGTCAATCTAATTATAGTGTACATGAAAATATATGTATGGTTATGTGTGTTATTCATATCTAATAATTTTAATATGAGAGCCTATTTTCTTGTAGAAAGATTATTGTTCTGTGTAGTGTTTGATTTTGTACACTCCTAGTTGTGTACACGTGTACATTGAAGGTGAATAAAAATATGTGGTGTCGTTGTACACATAAATGAATTGGATGTTGCTTATTCAAAATGTCAAAATAGAACAAGTCAAACTAAATATAGTGCACATGAAAATATATGTATGGTTATGTGTGTTATTCATATCTAATAATTTTAATATAGGAGCCTATTTTCTTGTAGAAAGATTATTGTTCTGTGTAGAGTTTGATTTTGTACACCCCTAGTTGTGTACATGTGTACATCGAAGGTGAATAAAAATATGTGGTGTCGTTGTACACATAGATGAATTGGATGTTGCTTATTCATAATGTCAAAATAGAACAAGTCAAGCTAAATATAGTGTACATGAAAATATATGTATGGTTATGTGTGTTATTCATATCTAATAATTTTTATATGGGAGCCTGTTTCCTTATAGAAAGATTATTGTTATGTGTACAATTTATTTTTGTACACCACTAGTCGTGTACACGTGTACATCGAAGGTGAATAAAATTATGTAGTGTCGTTGTACACATAGATGAATTGAATGTTACTTATTCAAAATGTCAAAATAGAACAAGTCAAACTAAATATAGTGTACATGAAAATATATGTATGGCTATGTGTGTTATTTATATCTAATAATTTTAATACGGGAGCATGTTTCCTTGTAGAAAGAATATTGTTCTGTGTATAATTTCATTTTGTACACCCCTAGTAGTGTACACGTGTACATCGAAGGTGAATAAAAAATATTTGATGTCGTTGTACACATAAATGAATTGGATTTTACTTATTTAAAATGTCAAAATAGAACAAGTCAAACTAAATATAGTGTACATGAAAATATATGTATGGTTATGTGTGTTAATAATTTTAATATGGGAGCTTGTTTCCTTGTAGAAAGATTATTGTATTGTGTACAGTTTGAGTTTGTACACCCCTAGTCGTGTACACGTGTACATCGAAGGTGAATAAAAATATGTGGTGTTGTTGTACACATAGATGGATTGGATGTTGTTTATTCAAAATGCCAAAATAGAACAAGTCAAACTAAATATAAAGTACATGAAAATATATGTATGGTTATGTGTGTTATTCATATTTAATAATTTTAATATGAGAGCATGTTTCCTTGTAGAAAGATTATTGTTCTGTGTACAATTTGATTTTGTATACTCTAGTCATGTACACGTGTACATCGAAGGTGAATAAAAATATGTGGTGTCGTTGTACACATAGATGAATTGAAAGTTGCTTATTCAAAGTGCCAAAATAGATGAAGTCAAACTAAAAATAGTGTACATGGCAATATATGACTGATTATGTGTATTATTCATATCTAATGATTTTAGTTCCTTTATTTTTTTAAGATGCATTTAGATGTATTTTGTGCATATATTAAATTACAAATTGGTATATTTAAGTCATTTACTATGTTTTAAATATTTATATTGGCTTTTTATATATATTTGCATAACATAATTCACAATCTAAAAATTTGGATCGAATTTTAGAAGAGGATCGAATTTTAGAAGAAATATCACATTTATAAAATGTAGTGACTAATTGCGAAGAAGTAAAAAAACAAGGATCTAAGATGCAAATATGCAAAATTTGAACAAAACTCTCATGATTTGTAAACGTGACGGAACTCATGATTTGTAAACGTGACGGAACTCCGGCGGCGCCTTAAAATATCAAACGAATGATGGCGTGGAGAGGAGCCTCGAGACGAGGCATGGCGGTGGTGGATCAAGCAGCCACAACTCTGGTGCAGAGCTCCACTTATTTTACACAAAACGGATCCAGTCCTGATTTTAGGTCGAAAAAGACCGTGGCGGAGATGTGATGTTTCAGTCTTTTTGTTTTCAGGGACAATAATATATGCTATGATCATATTGATAATAAATCTTCACTGGAGAAAAAAATGAAATCAAATAGATGAGAAAACTAACCTAAAAAAATCAAAAACACAAATAAAGAAAAATTTATTGTTTTTTTCTTTGTTTAAAATTATAAGAAATTAAAAATAATAATAAAAGGAACTAACAGCTCTTGTGGTTACGTTTAGTTAATGGTAAAAACGAAGAAAGGCTAACTAAATATACAAGGGTGACAGAAAAATGATTCATGATTACACTTTTTCAGGGATAACAGAGTTTTTAACCACTTATAACTACCCAAGTAGCACAAAGTGCTCTATTATGTAATAAGAAGTCAAAAACTGATCTATGGTGTAAATCACTCTCAACTCAGTGTGTTAACTCAATGTGTTAACAAAATTATGCCCTAAAGCCCCAACACTTATTGTTTTGTAGTTTTGTATATATTTTGTCACTGACTATTATACCCTCTCTATATCCCTTATATATTAAAAGAGAATCATTCTAAAAATTGTATTCACACTATAATGTACATGTGGCAGTCTCACAAAGATTTGAATAAATATGATAATGCGTTCACACTATATTTATAATGTGTTTGCACTATATATATATATATATATATATATATATATATATATTTTTTTTTTTCAATTTAAAATTCATATACATAGTCCGTTAAAACTCTGAGTTTTTCGGTTCACATCAAAACAGATTACGAATCGAAAACTAAATTATATATATATATATATATATATATATATATATATATATATATATATATTATTTTTATTGTATATGGATAAATCTTGGAAAAATATTCATAAATTTAGATCAATTCATTATCCATTTTGATTTGAACCAAAAAAATTGGATATTTGTAACTCTACGAAGCAAATCAAATACTAAAATACAATATCCGAAAAATGAAGCAAATAAAAAATACTAATATTTTTATGAACGGATATCCAATTTGTTCCTTTATATGCATATATATATACATATATGTAAAGAATTATATACATATATATATGTTATATATATTATAGTTTATCTAAGTTATACAATATTTTTAAGTATTAAATTTATTATAGTAGGTATTAGAATTAAAAAAATAATGTTTATTTTTGTAATAAAATATTATTATTATTTTTTTTTAAAAAAAATATTTTATTTATGGATCAACTCGGATATTCTTTAAAATTATTAAAAAATTGGATTTCCGAATCACAAAATATCCATTTGGCTAAAGATTGAATTGACACTAATGCCTCCAAATACTCGGATATTGGATCCTTGGCCACCCATATTTATGGATAAAATTTTATTTTATTTGTATGAAAAAATCCACTAATTTCTAGGTTTATTTTATATTTAATTAATTTTATTTTAATTTTTTTATCTTTCATTTGGTATTTTGAACAAAAATATTATTTAATATTAATTAACAATATTTATATATTTATCAACTATTTTTATATATTTTTACATACATATACATGTGCACCTTTATGTGAGCACCTTATAACTGAATCTCCACCATAACTGAAGTATCTAATTTTTTTAAGTTAAAATATTATTTTTCTTAATGCTTCTTTTAGTATCGACCAAATTATAGTGAAATGATTTGTCTTAATAAATTTTATTTTTATTTTTAACTATTATACATTTAGAAAATATAATATGAAACCATTAGTTCGAGTCGACATCCCGACTATCTAAAATTCATATCATGAAAAAAACAAATAATAGTATTTTTCGGTTATCACCAAAAAAACAAAAACATAAAAAATTTAACCAAACAAACCAAAATAAATATTGATTTAAAATGATAATTTTATTTTAGAGATTAAAAATAAACAACCCAAAACCGAACATATATTCGGATTAAACAGATTTAATATCTCTTTACTTTAAAATAATCAAACTACAGTAATCACATTCTGCGCAAATCGCGGGTAATTACTTACCGTATATACTATACTAGGTGTTTTCTTGCACCATGTGCAGAAAATGTTTTTTTTTAAAATAAAATTATATTTAAAATAAAATTTATTTAATTTTATTTTAATTATTTTGTTATATTATTAATTTTATGTTAATTATATGTTAAAATTAAGATAAAATAAACAACTTTTATTTACATTTATATTTGATAATATATATGTATATATTTAAAATCAAAATTTTGGAATGATTTTTAATCTTTTTTTTCTTTTGGTTAAAGTATGTTAAATCAGATTCTATACAATTAAGAGATTTTTTTGAGGAATATAATTATCAAAGTATAAAATTAAATAATATTTGAAATTTTAGAAATAAAACTAATGGTAATGAGATTAGAAAATTGTAATTTTTATAAAAACCGGCATAAAATTTTGCAAAAGTATTATTAATAAAAATTATATAATTATAAAAAGTAGATTTGAAAAATATTTAAAATTTGTAAATATTGTCATATTTCTATTTCTACTATTATATTATTTATTATTATATAGATGTTAGAAATAAAACTAATGGTATTGAGATTAGAAAATTATAATTTTTATAAAAACCCGCATAAAATTTTGCAAAAGTATTATTGATAAAAATTATATAATTAGAAAAGGTAGATTTGAAAAATATTTAAAACTTGTAAATATTGTCATATTTCTATTTCTACTATTATATTATCTATTGTTATATGTTAATGATAATTCATGAGTTATTATCATATTTTTAAAATTTACCAAAAATATAAATTAATAGTAAATATAAATGTATATGTCATCATTATCATTGGACATGTCATAATTTTTTGGCAAAATTAGTTGTAGTTATGACACATGTCAAAATCATAGGATATCAATGATGAACAGTAAAAAGCCAAAACCCTAATCTCCTCTCGTCTCTTTTTGTATATAGTTGATCCTCAAAGCTCTAACTTCTCTTTGATATTGTCTCGCTCTCTTAGCTATTCTCTCTCGTCTTTGGTCCCTGAAGAGTTCATGTCAGAAACACAAAAAAGAAAAACAATGGTGATCCCTAAACTCCCATGGGACTTGGAAGCAGAAATACTTTCTAGGGTTCCGCCCACATCGGTAAAACGTTTTCGTTTAACTTGCAAACGATGGTACGCTTTGTTCAAAGATCCGAGATTCATCAAGAAGCACCTGGGCAAAGCAAAACCACAGATGGTCATGCAGAATGATGAATCCGTTTATTCATTCAGTTTCGATTTCCATGGAATCCACACTAGGTACGAACAGTTTATCAAGATTACAGGTAAACTTAGTAGTCTTAAGGATTCAGCAGATGTCAAGATATCTAAAATCTTCCACTGTGAAGGTTTATTGTTATGCAGTACCGAAGACAATAGACTCGTGGTTTGGAACCCTTGTACTGGTCAAACCAGGTGGATCCAGTCAAGGCCACCTAGTAATGGTTACTTCACGTTCAATAAGTATTTTTTAGGATACGGAAGCAAAAACAAATCTCGTGATAGCTTCAAAATCTTGAGGTCTGCTTATTATTATTACCAGAATAGGATAGTTAGTGAGTTAGAAATCTATGACTTTAACTCTGATTCATGGAGAGATTTTCATGATGATAACCGGAGAACATTATCATCTCGTGGAGTGTTTTTAAAGGGAAATACTTACTGGTTAGGTTCAGATGATCATCATGTAGACTCAAACGGTACTTACTGTTTAGATTCAGATGATGAGGAGGAAGATCTGTATAATTCTATTGTGAGATTTGATTTCACAACAGAGAGATTTGAACGTCTGTCTCTTCCTTTCCAGAGTGATGTGAGTTTTGTTATATCCCGCTGGTTGGTTCTATCAGTTGTCAGAGAAGAGAAACTTGCCTTGTTAGTTGAGAAATGTGTTCGTTATACACTATCAGAGATGAGGATATGGGTGACCAATACTAAAGCTGATGAGGCCAAAGACTTGTCGTGGAGCGTGTTCTTAGTACTGGATTTCACTAAACTTACAGAAGGTATGACGAGAGTATTGAATTTCTTGGTGGACGAGGAAAATAAAAGGGTCATGTGTTGTCATCAAGAGGATGGCGACGACGAGAGGACAATAGTTTACGTTGCCGGAGAAGATATATATAAACCAGTCTATGGTGAGTTTAAAAAAACTCACTATGACAGGAAAAGGAGACGCCCTAGACCACTTCTCCTCAGTTATGTTCCGAGTTTGGTCCAAATTCCTGCAAAGCAAAGTAACGAGAACGGTGATTAATTAGTTGGTTTAGTTAACAACTTTGTTTCTTTGAACCAGATCAGTCAATTATCAAATCAGGGTTGTTTCTCATTAATTAATAAACAGAGTAGCTGGATTTTCTTTGTTTTTTTTTCTTCTTTTATCTATATATAGACTTTTTTGAAGAAAGGGTTTTGGTGATCTTACTTTCATTATTGTGGTGAAGTTTTTCATAAATATGTGTGTTTTAATAAAATATCAGAAACAAAAATGAAGAACACCAAGGAGGTGAAAATATCAACATCAATTAATTCAACTATTTAACTACAACACAGAAGATCTCAACTTCCTCAAGTTGTGCAAAACAAATTCACCACCTACATTGTGGAATATTGAAGTTTTCCAACGGAAGTTGCTTACAGGAGATTTGGAAGTTGATTACAAGAAGAACTCAAACAAATTCACTACCCTACCTACATTGTGGAACGAAGTTATCCAATGGCCCCTGTCAGCTCAAGTTGACAAGCATATAAAAAATACCCTTTTAGCTACCCAATAAAGGTGGGTAGGAAAATCATCTATCCAAGAACAAATGCTTAGCTATGACCTTTATTGGGAGATGGAGAAGATCAACTATATTAAGATTATGGAAACATGAAGATCAAGAAGAATCTGGAAAAAAATCAAGGAAAAATAAGAAATTAACTAACATTTATCTCTAATATATTATTTCCATCTTACTTTGTGAAGTTGGGTTATTATTATACCCTCCATATATATACAATTCCCAACACTGAATACTACAAATAAAACCCTATTCTCTTCTCTCTCTTTCTGAAGATAGTTAACCTTAAAGCTCTGACTTCTCTTTGCTATTGTCTAGCTTCTTCCTTGGGAGTTCACGTCAGGAACACAAAAATAAACGATAATGGTGATTCCCAATCTCCCGTGGGACTTGGAATCAGAAATACTTTCTAGGGTTTCTCCCACATCTGTAAAACGTTTGCGGTTAACTTGCAAGCGATGGTACTCTTTGTTCAAAGATTCGAGATTTATCAAGAAGCACTTGGGCAAAGAAACAACACAGATGGTCTTAAAGATGGATGAATCTGTTTATTCATTCAGTTTTGATATCCATGGAATCCACACTAGGTATGATCAATCTATCACGATTACAGGTAAACTTAGTACTCTAAAGGATTCAGAAGATGTGGAGATATCTAGAATCTTCCACTGTGAAGGTTTATTGTTATGCACGACCAAAAACAATAGACTTGTGGTTTGGAACCCTTGTACTGGTCAAACCAGGTGGATCCAGTCAAGGCCACCTAGTAATGGTTACGTCACGTTCAATAAGTATTTTTTAGGATACGGAAACAAAAACAAATCATGTGATAGCTTCAAAATCTTGGAGTTAAGCGGAGCTGGAACGTTTGAAATATATGAGTTTAATTCTGATTCATGGAGGGTTTGTCATGCCAATATTGTTAGTTGGGGAGTGTTATCATCTGGCGTGTATTTAAAGGGAAATACGTACTGGTTAGATTCAGATGAAGACGATGTGATTAATTTCATACTCAGATTTGATTTCACTACAGAGAGATTTGGACGTCTGTCTCTTCCTTTTGATAATGATGAAAATGGTGCGGGCATAGTTCTATCAGTTGTCAGAGAAGAGAAACTCGCGTTGTTATTTCAAAGCTTTCTTACTAATAGTCCCTTAGAGATGACGATATGGGTGACCAATACTAAGGCTGATGAGGCCAAAGACTTGTCGTGGAGTGTGTTCTTAGTAGTGGATTTCACTAAAGTTCCAGAAGGCTTGACGAGGGTAAATAGTTTCTTGGTGAACGAGGAGAATAAAAGGGTCATGTGTTGTCATCCAGACTATGAAGATGAAGAGAGGACCATAATTTACGTTGCTGGAGAAGATATACATAAAATAGTTTATAGAGAGTACGTCCCAAAGGAGATAAACCTTTGCTGCGGGAGAAGGCAACCCTCTAGTCCACTTCTCGTCAGTTATGTTCCAAGTTTGGTCCAAATTCCGTCAAAGCAAAGTAATCCTGATGGCAAAAGAAAAAGATGATTAGTTGATTATCAATTAGGGTTGTTTCTATCTAGTTAAATATAAACATATACAGTAGCTGGATTTTCTTTGTTTTCGTTTCTTTTTCTATATAGACTTTTTCTGGGAAAAAAAAGATTTTTTTGGTGATCTTACTCAAATATATTATTTATGATATCGTTGTGAAGTTTATCATAAATATGTGTATGTTAATAAATACCAAAAACAAAAGAGATGAACACCAATGAGTAGAAAATCTCTAAGATGGTTGGTGAAAATATCATGATCACACTGGCAGGACTTTAATTAATGTAACTATTTAACTACAAGCAGATCTCAACGTCCACAAGTTGTAAACTTGAAACCATTAACCATACAACCTGGTGATGCATGTTTGAAAAGGAAAAATTACTAGGTTGCTTCAGGATAAAACCTAGCTAGTGTAATCTTACTAAGGTTTGGGTTTTAATAAAAGGAGAGATTTGGAGATCCATTTCAATTTGATCCTTTTCAAGACATTAACAGTTTATCAGTTGTTAGATACTATCAGCTTTTTTGGTGTTACATCAGAGCTTTGATATATTCTGAAGTATGACGTGTTATGTATATATACTGTGAAGGGACATATTTTATGGTAGATTATTATTAGGTTCCAACACTAGTTTTTGGTACTTTTCGTATCTGTTTATCGAAGTAGCTAGTTGTATATCACAATGGCATATAATATAGACATATAAAGGATAACCCCGAAGTCACAGAGCTTATCCGAACTACCTGGAAGGAGGCTAACACGCGGTCGGTGTCTGAGAAAATAGGCTTGGTAAGAGGAGCCATCTCACGCTGGAACAAAACAAAACAAGCTAATAGCCGAGTAGTGATTGAGAAGAAGAGAGTGGAGCTTGAGGAAGCTCAAACTAGCAGTGTAAACGATCTAGAACTCATCCACAGGATCACTGCAGAGTTAAAGGAGGCATATAAGTCGGAGGAGGCCTACTGGAGACAAAGGAGTCGACTCTTATGGCTGCAACTGGGAGATCGTAACTCTGGTTTCTTCCATGCGACAACGAAAAATAGAAAACGAGCAAACACCTTCTCCATAATAGAAGATGCAGAGGGGAAACCAGTTTACAGGGAGGAACAAATTGCTCACGTTATTGTGCAGTATTTCAACAATCTCTTCACGAGCTCTGAAGGAGAAAGAGAAGAAACTGTGAGGTTAGCTCTCCAACCGAAAGTCACAGAAGAGGAGAATGAAAAGCTGATACAGATCCCGACCCTAGAGGAAATAAAAAGCGCCGCTTTCTTCATACACGCTGACAAGGCGCCGGGACCGGACGGTTTCTCTGCGGGATTTTTTCACACCAACTGGGACTCCATTGGTGATGATGTTATATCCGAAATACAAGGATTCTTTATTTCTGGAAAACTTCCTGCGAAGATAAATGACACTTTCATTCGACTCATCCCGAAGAAAGGAAGTCCACAAGCAGTAGCGGATTATAGACCGATAGCTTTATGCAATGTCTACTACAAGATCATCTCAAAGATCTTAACGAAACGTCTCCAGCCGCTACTCTCTACCATTATCTCGGAAAATCAGTCCGCCTTTGTTCCGGGAAGAGCTATCTCGGACAATGTCCTTATTACTCATGAAGTACTCCATTTTCTCCAAACCTCCAAGGCTGAGAAAATCTGTTCTATGGCAGTAAAGACAGACATGAGTAAAGCGTACGACCGACTTGAATGGGATTTCATTCAATTGGTTCTAGAAAGATTGGGATTCCATCAGATTTGGATTTCATGGATCATGGAATGTGTCTCATCAGTTACTTACGCCTTCCTCATCAATGGCACGCCTAGAGGAAGAGTTAAACTGAGCAGGGGAATCCGCCAAGGAGACCACTATCACCATACTTATTCATTCTTTGTGGTGAAGTACTCTCGGGTCTATGTAACAGAGCACAGGAGAACGGTGAGATGGCGGGTATCCGTGTGGCAATCGGCAGCCCTAGAGTCAATCACCTTCTTTTCGCAGACGATACCATGTTTTTCACCCGAGCAAACAAAGCTAGTGCAACAGCCCTTAAGAAAATCCTTCACCATTATGAGAAAGCTTCGGGACAAGTTATCAATGCCGACAAGTCCTCTATAACCTTCTCTCGACGCAGCCCAAATTCTTTAAAGCAAACGACAAGAAACATTCTCGGGATTCAGAAAGAGGGTGGCATAGGAAAGTACCTTGGGTTACCGGAACACTTCGGCAGGAAGAAACGCGATCTATTGACATCTATTGTCGATAGAATCCAAGTCAAGGCCAGCGGATGGTCAAACAGATTTCTTTCCACTGCAGGGAAGATGGTTATGCTGCAGAGTGTTCTAACACCGGTTCCAT
Source organism: Eruca vesicaria subsp. sativa (assembly GCA_932364175.1). Classification (NCBI taxonomy): domain Eukaryota; kingdom Viridiplantae; phylum Streptophyta; class Magnoliopsida; order Brassicales; family Brassicaceae; genus Eruca; species Eruca vesicaria. The sequence continues at coordinate 170,250 of CAKOAT010337376.1, forward strand.
CCCACGCAATGACCTGTTTCAAACTCCCCGTCTCCCTCTGCCAGCGGATTCAGTCAGCCCTTACTAGATTCTGGTGGGACGGGCTTAACGGAGACAAGAAAATGTCTTGGGTTTCCTGGACAAAAATGACCCAACCAAAGAAAAAAGGAGGTCTGAACTTTAAGGACTTTCAGAGTTTCAACGATGCTTTCTTAGCAAAATTGAGTTGGCGATTGATCCATAATCCTTCTTGCCTCCTGAGTAGAGTTCTTAAGGGTAAGTACTTCCCTGATACATCCTTCCTAAACGCTACCCACAAGTCAGTAGAATCACACGGCTGGAGAGGTCTACTGGTAGGAAACGCCCTTATTCGTAGCAACTCGGGCTGGGCAGTAGGTAATGGAGAAAAGATAAAGATTTGGACAGATTATTGGCTGAGCTGCACCGAGCAACTGCGACCTATGGGACCAGCTCCACGGAATCAACTAGACCTTACCGTTAATTGCCTCCTATTACCAGACGGATCAGACTGGGACGTTGGAGCTATTAGAAGATTGGTGCCCCACGAAGAGAGTAGGATCCTAAACATCAAACCGAGTCGAACTGGAGCCACCGATAAGTTCATATGGCTAGGTACAAAATCAGGCGATTACACCACAAAGACGGGATACAAGGTAGCTCTGGCCGCCTCGGAAATCCCAGAAGATATTCAAGAAATTGACAACTTCGACTGGAACTCTGGAGTCTGGAAACTACACACTCCTCCAAAACTGCAACTATTTTTATGGAAGATTTTCCAAGGAGCCCTACCGGTGGGTGGATGTTTAGCAGCCCGTAATGTCACCTCTGTACTCAATTGCAAGAGATGCAATACAAGCGAATCTATCAGTCATCTTTTCCTCCACTGCGAGCTTGCTCAAAAGGTTTGGAAACTTGCCCCTTTCTCCACTAGCATTGAGACTAGAGGAATGGTAGATTTGTTTGGCTGCTGGGATACTTTGTGCAGAATGGTTTGTCTACCACCTACGGGTGTAACCACAGGTCAACTAGCACCTTGGATCCTATGGCACATCTGGCTGGCATATTTTCAACAACAAAGACACAACGCCTGAAATTATCATCACAAAAGCAGTCGCGGCAGCTCGGAAATGGACTAATGCACAACTCACTAAAACAACTTCTCCACCCCCCTTGCTTCGGGGGGCGGCGTCTTTCAGACCATCAAGCGCTATTCTACTACAAACGGATGCAGCTTGGAGAGAAGATCTACACCTAGCGGGACTCGGCTGGTGTATTGGAGACACTACAAGAAAACGCGTATTTTACTAGGACGGGTTTTCCTCGTTATTTCCTAGTAAATGGTCCTTTACTAGGAAATAATGAGAAAACGCGTTTCGTCGAAAGACGTTCATCGTAAAGCTATTTTCCTCGTAATTTTCTAGCTAATTTACGAGGAAAGGTTTCCTCGTAAACGCGTGGAAAAGTTTTCCTCGTAAGGTCCACGTAGGCTTTCCTCGTAAGGGCATAGTAAACTGTTTCCTCATAATCTCGTAGTAGACTCTTTACGAGGAACTTGCTAGGAAAGTTTACTAGGAGTTTACTTCGAAATCTTTACGAGGATTTTTCTTCGAAACAATTTTTTCCTATTTAAAAAAAATATTTATAAATTAAAATTATATATTAAAAAAAATTAAAAAAAATAAATAGCAAAATATTTATAAATAACTAAATAATATACAATTAATAAGTTTTAAAATTCATAATATACAATTAAAAACTAAAAGGGATGCTGGTCTTGAAATTGGTGCACGAAGTCGTCGTCTCCAATGTTGGATGCCGGCTGTGACTGAGATGGTGGAGGCTGTTGGGATGGAAGGGCTCCGCTTTCCCGTCTCTGACGCAACATCTCCGCCACTTGCGGGTTTCCAACCGCCATAATGTCGAGGATATCGGTGAGCGTACTCACATGAGCCTGCGTCGCCTGTAACTCCGTCCGCAGCTGAGCATTGGCATCGNGTCGTCTCCAATGTTGGATGCCGGCTGTGACTGAGATGGTGGAGGCTGTTGGGATGGAAGGGCTCCGCTTTCCCGTCTCTGACGCAACATCTCCGCCACTTGCGGGTTTCCAACCGCCATAATGTCGAGGATATCGGTGAGCGTACTCACATGAGCCTGCGTCGCCTGTAACTCCGTCCGCAGCTGAGCATTGGCATCGCCTTGTTGGTGAACATAAGCCGATGTCACTGCGGGGACATCTTTAACTGAGCCAATCCCGACAATACGATCCTTTTTCCTAGGGACGACCTGTAAATAAAAATATTAATAACGTAAGGAAAAATTTAAATAAATAATAAAAATTAATATATTAAAACAAATTATTTACCTCCTCGTAAATCTTATCCACTTCAAGAGTGGATAATACGACCGGAGGTCCAGTCAGCTGGGTCTGGCGTTCGTCAACTCGGGCAGCAACCTCGTTGTAGATCCGCTTGGAAGCAGGATCTACAAACTGCCCACTCTTTTTCCGGTGGGTTCGCTCGTAAAAGTCTTTCAGAGATGGAAGAACTCCTGTCTCTTTAGCCTTAATTTTTTTTAAAAAATTAAATATTAATTTATAATATTAGAATATTCAAATAAAGTAAAAATTAAATAGTTATAAAAAATACCATGTCTAGACGAACTCCCTCGTGAGGTTTTTGGCCCGTGGTGTGCAGCATCTTCGTGTTGCCATGCTCGTCTGTGGTCATGCGGTTCTCGGAGTTTGTCTGGGAGGTTCTGATCGAGTCTGGCAACGCCCAATAGCTGATGAGGCCATCCCACACCGTGGTTGTGAGGCAATCGGGATTCCCGCGCTCGTAACCGTCCACCTGATTTAAAATAATTGGAATTAAAGTCAATAATATATATTTTTAAAATTATAAATATATTATAATTTATAAATTTATACCTGAAAGTTACCCTTCCAGTTGTAGACCATATCGCACAATCGTGCTTTTGCCTTGGCCTCGAACTCTGACTTCACCCGCTGGTGAATCCCAATAGACCAACGGTATTTTTGCTGCAACAAGAAAAAATAAAAGACGGATTAGTTCAATAATATTCATAATTTTAAATGATTAAAAATAAATTAAATTGATTTACTAAACTTACAGCGAACGATTTGAACCACGTCTTTTTGGTGTGGCTCGCTGTCAGCTTCCAGTTTGGAGCTGCATCGGGAAAGTATCCCTTGATACAGTCTGTGACGCTAAATCCGACACAATTGTCAAGACCAAACCTGGAAAGACAGAAAATAAATCATTAATTAGAACATATACCATAATACTTTTTAAAAATTAATAAAACTTTTTAAAAATTAAAACATACCATAATACGTTTTGGCCATCCCGTCGGATTGGATCTAACTCTGGCAGCCCTTCTCTGCCTGGAAGGGCCAAAATATCCTCCACCGTGTACACCGCAAATGGTGCGTTCGGCGGCACCTGAAAATCGGGATGAATCCCGACCGGTGGAGGAGGAGGAGGCGGAGGAGGTGGCTGCTGAGACCGGGATGAACCACCCTGAGCTTCGGGAACTCCCGTAGATGAACCACCGGGAGCTGACGAAGACGAACCGGGCCCGAATAGATCTCCATAATGAATCCCTTGATCTAGAGGCCTCCTGGACTGAGCAGCAGCAACTTTGCTCTTTCTAACCATCTAAATTTAAAAAGAAAACAGAAAACATTAATTCTCGTATAATTTTGTATAATTTTTAAAAACAGTTAAACTAACGTAATCTAAATTTCCTAATCTAACGAACTAATCTAAATTCCCTAAACTAACCACCTAATCTAAATCCCTAATCTAACCACCTAATCTAAATTCCCTAATCTAATCACCTAACCAGGAAATAAAGAGTACCTTAAGAGAATATGGAGAGGAGGTTACTATGACTGAGAAATCGGATTGCTCGTGTATATATAAGGAATTTTGTTTCCTCGTAAAGCCCTAGTAATTTTACTAGGGCTTTACGAGGAAATAGCTATGCCCGTGTTTTCATTTCCTCGTAAGGTCCTAGTAATATTCTAGAAATAAGATTACTAGGACTTTACGAGGAAACATCTTTACGAGGAAATAGCTATACCCGCGTTTTTTTTCCTCGTAAAGTCCTAGTAATGCTTACGAGGAAATAGCTATGCCCGTCTTTTCTATTACTAGGGCTTTACGAGGAAAGGGTTTGTAAATCCCTAAACTCGAAACCCCAAACCACAACTTCCTTAACTTATAACCTCTTCTACAACTAAACTCCTAACCTCTTCTACACCTAAATCCCAAATTCAATTTTTTTTTTATAAAACAAGCTTAAAACATACGTAATTCAACTCAATTTTTTGCTATTAAGCAAACTTATAAAACATACATAATTGAAATTGGTTTTTGTGATTAAACAAACTTATAAAACATACATAATTCATTCGGATACATTCTCATAATCTGTAGATACATTCTCATAATACAGTTGCTACAACAGTTTTAGAAGCAGGACGATTCAAATATTAATGAACCATTAAAAAACAGTGCAAGCATTCAGCTTCAATTTCCATGGCATCTACAATTGACGTGATCTTTTTATTGATTGTACAGGTAAACTTAGGAGCCTAAAGTATAAGTATTCAGAAGATGTCAAGATATCTGAAATTTTGGACTGTGAAAGTTTATTGTTATGCACCACCAAAGACAATAGTCTCGTGGTTTGGAACCCTTGCACCGGTCAAACCAGGTGGATCCAATCCATGCTATCTAGTAACTGTTACACCATGTATAAGTATTTTCTAGGATACGAAAAATAAGAACAAATCATGTGGCGGATTGAAAATATTGAAGTTTAGCTTTGATTATCACCAGATTGGCAGAGTTTGTGAAATATATGATTTGAACTCTGATTCATGGAGGGTTCTTGATACCGATTTTGTTAATTTGGGAGTATTATCATCGCCTGGTGTTTCTTTAAAGGGAAATACTTACTGGTTAGTTCATGATCGGGTTAATTTCATTCTCAGATTTGATTTCACAACAGAAAGATTTGGACATCTATCTCTTCCTTTGCAGCGTGATCATTATGATGCGGCTATAGCCAATAGGTCTATCAGTTGTCAGGAAAGAGAAACTTGCGTTGTTACTTCAGATCTTTGCTCGTTATGGACCAACTTATGGTCAATTAAAGATGAAGATATGGGTGACCGATACTAAAACTCATGAGGCCAAAGACTTTACATGGAGTGAATTCTTAGTAGCGGGTCGCCGTGCCGTTTGTATGAAGAGGGTGATGAGTTTCTTGGAGGACGAGGAGAATAAAATGGTCATGTAGAGGACCATAATTTACGTTGCTGGGGAAGATATATGTGAAACAGTCTATAAAGATTGTATGGGAACTCACTATGACTGGACACGGCAATGCCCTAGTTCGCATCTCCTCAGTTATGTTCCAAGTTTGGTCCAAATTCCGGCCGCAAAGCAGAGTACTCCTAGTGGCAAACGAAATAGGTGATTAGTTGATTCAGTTACCTTTGTTTCTTTGAGGGAGATTAGTCGACTATTAATTAGGGATGTTTTGTTTAGTTAATAAAGAAGATTTTGGTGATCTTACTCAAATAAATTTTACATGAACGTGAAGTTTGTCATAAATATGTGTATGTTTAATAAATACCAAAAACAAAGAGACGAACTCCAAGGAGTAGAAAAGGTCTAAGATATTGGTTGGTGAAAATATCATCACATTGTCAGGACTTTAACAAATGTAACTATTTAACTACAACTCAAAGCAGACCTCAGTGTCCTCAAGTTGTAAACTCAAAACCATACAACCTGGTGATGCATGTTTGAAACCTGGAGGCTTTGATACCAATTAATGTTTAGATCAAAGCTTCAACTCAAGCTCTGATACCAATTAAAGTTGCACAAACACACAAGAATATAAGAACTAGCACTTCTTATTAGATTTAGAAACTCTCTCAAAACTAAATCAATGTGTTTCTCTTTGCTTTTGATCTACTCTCTTAGATATCTTTTCTCTTAAGAGATGCAACATCTCTACAACTCCTTATATAGGCGAAGCTACATCTTAACCTAATAATAATATGGAAACATTCCTAAACTCGATATGTTTTCCTTTTTCCTTAACTTAATTGGAATTATCCAACATTCTCCCCCTTAATTCCAACTTGAATCTTGGGCTTGTTGATCTCTTGAACTCTGATGAACCTTCGCATTTGAAGAAGAGAACATACTCAGTGGTGCCTTTCATATATCGCAACAGATGCTTCATCGCTTCTTCATGACTCTCTCTTAAGCATCCTATGATGCTTCGATACGATGTTGCATCAATCTCAGGCTCCTCCTCTGCCTTCGATATTTTCAAACTTGTATGCATCGAACATGAGTATAGTTACATGACTCCATCTTCATTTTGACAAGTATACCTTGCGTGTATCCTCCTTGCTTGATTCGAATGCCATCAGCTCCTTGTGTTACTTCTATACCAAGATAGTATGTAAGCTTCCCGAGGTCTGACATCTCAAATCTTCTTGACATATCATCCTTGAATTGTTTGATAACTTTGAGTGAAGTCCCCGTTACAAACAAATCATCGACGTAGATAGCTATGATTAGAAGCTCTCCCTTCTCTCTCTTTTGATATACTGCAGGTTCCTTGGTGCACTTCGTGAACTCCATCTCCTTGAGGACACGATCAAGCTTGATGTTCCAAGCTCTCGGAGCTTGTCGTAAACCGTACACGTGATGCTCTTTCCCTTTCTCCACAAAGCCTTCTGGTTGAGTCACATATAAATCCTTTTTTAAAGGTTGTTGCACATAACCTTTTGCGACTAGTCTTGCTTTGTATTTAGTCACCGTTCCATCTGCATTCCTCTTAATCTTGTAGACCCACTTCAAACCAATCTGATTCACACCTGTCGGCTTCTTGACGAGCTTCCAGGGCTTGTTTTTGATGATAGATTCGATCTCTGCCATCATCGCATCGATCCAGGCTTGTATCGATGCAGCTTCGATGTAACTTTCTGGTTCACCATCAATGGTGAGAAGGAGTCTACCACCTTCGACTTCAGTGAGTAAGATGTAATCATCGATCCGCTTTGGTTTTCTGATGTTATGACCATATCTTGATGTAACATTCTGTTCTTGGTTTGCATCCTTGTTCTCTGCTATTTGTTCTTCTTCCGTTGCAGCTTCAAGTTCTTCTTTCGTTGCAGCTTCAAGTTCTTCTTTCGTTGCAGCTTCAAGTTCTTCTTTGGTTGTAGCTTCAAGTTCTTATTCTTCATCGTTTTCTTCATGCTTATGGTGATCATGATTCTTAACACTATCCCCTTCTTCAACCATCTTCTTAATGACTTCAAAATTTGCATGTCTAAGTCGTGCATGCCACATTCATGTAGCATCGCTTTCTTGTATCTGAAGGCACTGCGGATATTCAATCTCCATTGGCGTCTTGTACAATCGGTTTGATGATCTCGAGACTTCTACTAATAGCTTTCCACAGGGGTCACTTAGCATTAGCAAGTATCCTTTCATGTTAACCTCACAACCCTTCTCGGTTGCTTGTCCAAGACTTACGATGTTGTGTTTTAGACTAGGAATGTAGTAGATGTCTTTGAGTGTTCTTCTCTCTCCGGTTTTGCCTACGAATGTGATTGACCCTCTGCCTACGATCTCAACATTTGATCCATCACCAAATCTGACCTTACCTTTGATGCTTTCATCAAAACTTGAAAAGAACTCTCTATTCCCCGTCATATGGTTACTTGCACCATTGTCTAGATACCATATACTTGTGTTTCCATCGCTTACATCAAACCTTTTAGGGAACACACTCTCTTCGTTGAGTAATGCAACTTCGTGCATATATAATGCATCGGCTTCTTGTGTTTCTGTTATGTTAGCTTCTTGGTCTTGTGTAGGGCGTGTAGGACAGACTGATGCGAAGTGCCCCATCTTGTCACATGTCCAGCACTGTACTTTGGAATAATCCTTCTTAGTCTTCTCAGAAGCTTCTCCTTCTTCGTTGTGACCACTGAATCTTCCGCGACTTCTACCCTTTCTACCATAACCTCTACCTCTTCCTCGGTAGCCATTATGTTCTCCAAGACCTTGCGTATCATTCTTCACAAACATTAGCTTCGATTGATCGTCAACTTGGGTTTCTTGTTTGATGCGCTCTTCGAAAGTCTTTATTCTCCCAACAACATCTTCAAAGCTTGCTGAATTTAGATCAAGTAGTTGTTCTAGAGAAGCTACGATGTGTATAAACTTGTTTCTAGGAAGTCCATCTAAAAACTTCTTTACCAGCCTTGGTATATCCATGATTTTACCCAATGCGGCTGACTCTGATGCTACACCCGATAGTTTTCCTGCATAATCATCCACCGTGTCTGCATCTGTCATCTTCAGTTTATCGAACTCAGACATCAAGGTATGTAACCTCGCTTCTCTCACGCGATCAGCACCTAGGTTACGTGATTTGATAGCATCCCAAATCATCTACTAAATCCTGAAGAAAGAAACTTAAAATTTTGAACCTAAAACCGAATTGTCAACTTCTTTTGGGTAGCTATAGCCTATATGTATGATTACATCATACATGTAGAACCATGAGCCAATGATTTAATAAAACAGTGTATTGCAATAGCTAATCGTTGTCCAGTTTAATATACATTGAAACATCAAAAGTGACAAACATAACTATTAATTAGAAATTACGAAAAAAAATTAATAAAAATATCGAACATATAATTTACATAGTGGGTGATCTTTTTGAATAAAATCACTACTGGTTCTTGCAGATCAATCATACTCACAAGTAAAAACGCTGACGAATATAGTTTGGTAGTATATAGAATATAGGCCTGATTACTTTACGACATTTGTATATCTATCAATACATTAAATACTATAAGTTATTAGACTTATAAATTAATTAAACAATATATTTGAATCCTTCATTCCTCATACATGGAAAGGTAGAAGAACTTATTCTCATCTCAAAAGAAGTTCCTTCACTTTTACAGCCATGCATCCATCGGTCGGTCTTCAATGAATTTTTGTAGACAATAATCTTATTTTAAACCTCGTATAGATCATATATTATATAGAGATACGTATGTATCTACGTGTTAAGTGCATTTTGTATACACGAGAGGTTGTCGTTTGTGTATCACAGTTTCCTAGCTACTTCCTATTCTCTCTTTTTCCCTTCCTATAAATATGAGAACTTAGATGTAAACATATATATTCAAGTTAAGTGATTGTAGTAGACATATATAAGATAAACCAAGATGGGTAGGAACAAGAAATCATCAACCTTTTCAGTAATAAGAGCTTTGCTACCGTGCTGTTCGAACAGTGGAGATGATTGGAGCGAAGAAGGAGTGATCATAAGGTCAAGAATCATGACCAGTGATGAAGATGGTCGACTTTGGATCGCTGAGCCAGGGGTCGATAGAAGAGCTAATTCTTTTATTGCTAGGTTCTACGAGAACCGAGGCTCTGATCCTGATTACAAAACTTGAATGGTTTTCCAATGCTTTGCCTTCTTTATTTTGTTTCTTCCTTACTTTATTTTATCATGAAAAGAATAATAACTTATTATACCCGTGTTTGTTAGTACATCTATTAATTTTCGTTTGTTTATTTATATTAATAATATTAATGCAATTTATAAGTTCTCGGCCCAGGCTGTATATATATATGTATTGGCAACTTGTTTCTGATTTGTCTTTTACTTTCTAAAAACACAATAATAATTTTATCAAAATTAATTAAGAATTTTAGTATTATCAGTAGTCAGTATATATGTGATATTTTCTTGTGTTAACATCATTACTCTACGAATATTGGATACAAATATTATAAAAATACAGCATATACTTAACACATCTTTAAATTGCCAACTCTCTGATTCGTTCATCTCGAGTAACTCATTTCTCATTTATGTATTAGTCAGTTTATAAATCCCCTTTGAAGTTAATAAACCATGAAAAGTGAATTGCAACTCAAACTCAATTAGTAATTGATGAATAGATTGAATCATATAACTTATACATGTTAGTATTGGTATTTTCTAAACTTTGATGTAGGATTTCTAAACATTTCATGTTTGTTAGTGATGTTAAACTCTTCATTTCGTAAAAGGAGAAAACAAGGACATTCTTATGGAAAAGGCTATAGATCTTATAGAAGTAAAACTTATTATTATTCGCGATTTGCCGATTCATACAAGTTTCGAGTGACATAAGCCAGCAGCCCACAGGCCTTTAGATCACCCAAAATGAAAATTGAAAATAAACCCGTAGACCCAGCTCTATAACAGTTGTACAACCCACGAGCTTTCTTTTCCAGTTTAAGATATGAGAATTTATCGATTAAACAATTTTGAGAGATCTCAAATTTTCTAACTTCTTCTTAATTAAAACTAGATTTTAATCCACACATCCGTGCAGTTATATTTTATAATTATATTTAATTTTTATGATAATCTGATAAAATATATTATTAGAATTTTGTGTGTTTATATTATGTAACTTAATATTTTTTGTTCGGTATTATTAATATATAATTATTTATAATTTTTCATATTTTTATGAAAAATATATATTAATATATTTTTATTTGTATATTAATATTTTAAAATTTAAAATAAATATATCTATATAAGAATCAAAATAGAATAATTTATCTATTTAACCTATTTCGTTAACTTTTTTATGTTTTCTAATAAAAACGGTTAAAATTTTTTATACATTTCTTATTGATCAAAATTTATTTTAATTATTATTTTTATTTAAAATAGGCTAAATTCTTTTATTTAATTTACAAACATAAAACATCATCTCTACACTAAAAACTCATGTAATTAAATAATATAATTTTGTAATTTTTATAACTTATTTTTATTAAACTTAAATTAATTTTTATATTTTAACCTTATAAATTAAAATAATATTATAAAAATTAATTTTTATTTAAAATTTTAATACTATTTATTTATAATATTTAATCTTAACTATGGATTTAATGAATTATTTAAAATTAATTGGTAAAATATTTTCTAAGATTTTGTTAAGATAAAATAGGAAATATTGAAAAATAAAAAGCGATATATATAGTGGAATATTCTTACGTGTGATAGTTTATTTTATTCAAATGATCTAATATATAAATATCATTTTAATGTATTAAAATTATTAATAAAATGGTACATTGACTTTTTATCAATAAATAAAAATATGACTCTGTTTTAATAGATTATATTGGTTTTTTGGTGAAGTAACATGACTTATTTCCCTTCTACTACCCATAAACACAATTTTCATGATTAATAAGGATTATTAGTGTTTTGCAATAATCACAGACTGTTATAAATCGTTTAAAACCGTTTTAAACTTTTAAAATTTAAAAGCTATTTGTAGATAACGTTTACGGCTGTGAACGATTTACAAGAGGGTAAAATTTCTTCTTTTTTCCCAAAAAAACTATATAAATATAAATTAAAAATAAAATATTCAATTAAAATTATAGAAATAGCAAAATTTAAATATATATATATATATATTATATTATAAAACTTTAAAACAAAATATTTTCTATAATTTTTATAATAGTAATTTTATCAATATAATTTTTATATTTATTATAAAAATGTGGTTTTAATATTTTGATAATTATATAAAACGTAAATCTTGTTAATATATTATTTGACCATTGATGCATTTGGTAGTTAATTAGCCATAATTGTTTCGTAAATGTAACATTTTTAATGTTTCTACCAATTTTTTTAAATTTCTTACTAACGTTTAAAACTGCAATCATCCGTATTCACAAACGTCTGCAATCGTAATCGCTGCGGTTACACAGTCAGCCCTTTAAGTAACAAGATTAAAACGCCTAATTTCCTCTTGTATATAGCTTAACTTATTGTGAATTATTTTGTGGGTTCCTCCCTCATGAATCTCACAATATAATGACTTGCTTTAGTCGTAAAGTTATTATTTATTTGTCGGCGTAACAAATACAATGGACCTAACACGGTAACACCTCAAGTCTTCAAGTACAGTTAGAGTCAATAACAAACATAAAATATATCTTTATTTTCGTCAGAAAACGCGAACATACAATTCAGTAGTCAAAGCTTACATAATCTTAATTAATAACAAAGAAAACGTTATACAAACATATATTTAAAAATTAAATAGAAAGTGTGAAAGAGAGAAAAAAAAGTCTGAGTTTGGGAGGCAACGGAGATTTACGGACCGACCAAACGGCCACTCTGTTTCCATCAGTCAAATTTATACCGTCAAATTTAGAACGATCCGTTCGCTATATAGGGTATAGTCCATTTGCTTTATGCAAAGCTCTTGTATATTTTCTTATAAGAATAAATGAAATAATGCCAAAGTTCAAAAATGAAATAATACCATCTAATCATCATGATTCAAGTTCTGTAAACTGCAGGAGTTTGTCCTGTTTTAAATAAATTATCACCAAAAAAATTAAAATGGGATAAGGAAATATAAAAGAAAGAATCCACATCTACAATTATCAACCCCCTCCCTCCAAAAAA
>CAKOAT010337376.1:182940-198391 GCA_932364175.1 Eruca vesicaria subsp. sativa
ACTTATTAAAAAAAAAAAAAAAAAAATTATAATATACAATAACAACTACTAAAAAGTTTTTTTTCAAAAAAAAAAAACTACTAAAAAGTTTGGGAGAAAGAGAAAATAATAACGCAGAGCAGAGTCAGTTGGCTGTCATGTGGGATGCTATAAAAAAAATTAAAGGTATTTCAGTTTTTTTGTATATTTCCGAAAAAATAAAATATTCTGTTTTACATATAACTTATAAGAGGAATTTAATTAATTAAAACAACAGATTCTATTGTAACGAGAATATGATACTGTGGAAAAGAACGAGAAAATGATACATGCACTGCCGGCTCTGCTCTCATGCAAAAGATGCTTTAAATGCATTTTATAATTTTAAAACTAGTAATCAAAAGAAGAAAAACAAAACATTGCTTTTAAGCTACGTCTAATTTTACTACTTGGGCTCCCTTTACTTAAACTAAGCTAAACATAAATGTATATGTATCGTACATATGAAAAAGGAATCTTCTAATTTGGTGTGTGTATACGGCTGAATTCAGAATGTTCAACCCTTCTATAACTGGTTGAATAGAAAATTTAATTTTATTAAATCTTAAAAATGAATATACTAATAAAGTTCAGGCTAGCTGAAACAACTATATGTAAATTTAGATTAATAAATTGTTGTTAAAACAACTAAAATTTAATATATTTAAATGAAGTAATTAATATAAGAATCATGTATATTGGGAATAGACCATTTTTTTATGTTTGTCTGATTATAAGAATATCAAATTTTGATTTTTTTTAAAAAAATTAATTTTTTTTTATGAACTATCATAGATGTACATATATTCTTTTAGTGATGATCAATAAATTTAAAATTTTAACAAAAAAAAATTGAATTTTATGTAAAAATTATAGTTTGTATTATACACTGACACCTTTATAAGATAATCATAGACAAAATTTATTTGCATTAGTTGCGATTCTCATTTTTATTAATTTCTATCGTTTTCATCTGTACAACAAATTCTAACTAAATTTTGATAACCAGATGATATAACCCATAACAACTCCAACAAAGCTAATCTATAAAATAGCCAACATGGATAAGGTTAAATATTACAAAAAGGGAAAAGTTTAAAAACAATAATGATAATCTTTTCTTTGTTGGATTTTTTTCAACGTAAAACTATTAATATATTTATACTATTTAGTCTATAAATTAAGATCGATAAAAAATACTACATATAGAGGTAAGAGGTGTGTATGTAATGATAATATAAAGAGGTGTAGAAAAGAGGGTAAGATATAGAGAAGCAGGGAAACATGTGGAAATCACATGGGCTATTGCTGAACAATCTGTGCCCACCTCAATCCTCTAAATCATTGGTTCGTCAAATTATATACATTCTTACCGTTTTCTAGCCACCAAATTTGATCTACTAACTCAACTTGAGTAATAACTTAATCAGGATTCCTTTGGGTTGTGGATCATTAAATCTATAGCTGGTAGGTACCTACATACTTACATTAGTATAGTTAAATGATCAATATAAACATAATTTGTACGATATTGTAAACAATGTAAAAAGTTACCAAAGCGCCTCCGTTTTGAGCAGTCATATAGACATTGCCGGCCCTTGACAGAAGCTGAAGAAGCGAATGCTTACGGCCGTGAATTTTAAGACTAAATTTCGGCCACATTTTACAAAAGGTTTCTGTAGTCTAATGGTAGGTTTAGAGTATCTACACATCTGTTGGAGTGTGGTTCGAAACGTAGTGGCTACAATTCTTCTTTTTATTTTTTTCTCCTTTTAAAAATGGCCATATTTTTTTTTTGCTTCTAACCTTTACAATTCTAGGACCAGTTCTGCATAAAGATAGATATGTGTTTCATAGAATAGTAAAGTTTGCATTCCACACAGATCTGTCTCTCGCTCATGAAATCAATGCATTGCTAGATGAGCTACTAATGAAGATAGCAATTAGAAATAAATTGATGTAAAGATGCAGTAAGCATGTCATGATTTAATTGTCGGTCGTTCTGACTCAGTTCATATGTACTGATTTGGTTTGGTTGGTTCAATTCGGTTTTAACCGTTTTGGTTACATGATATTATTAAAATTCTAATGATCGTATAAGTATAAAGAATAACTTTTATTATTATTGTTTATGAAATAACTCATAACTTAAGCTCTCAAACATAATCACTAAAACGCCTAGATTATGCAACACCCTTGCATATACCTTATATAGTGATTCATATTTCCTAAACACACATGACATAGAATATTTAGATGACTCCTATATACTGTAAGCTTTCCTAATCTATAATTCGGTAGGAAATAGATAACTTGCTCTCCTAGCTATTTCAAGTTTAGTTCAACATTCTCCCAAGCTTGAACCCTCATTCTCTTATGTCATGAACACCGACCGATCTCCTCATTTCGTTGAACTTAAGTCTTCCCAATGATTTGGTTAAGATGTCAGCTTTTTGTTCACTTCCCGGAACATGTTCAACCTTCACTTGCTCGTTCTCAACGCATTCTCTGATGAAGTGATATCTTCTATGTATGCTTGCTTCGACCATGGAACACGGGATTCTTAGTAAGTGCTAACGAAGACTTGTTATCAATCCGAATGCTCACTTTCTCACACTTCTTGTAGGTTATCTCAGCAAACAGATTTTGCAACCATATCGCTTACTTTGCTGCTTCTGTAGCAGCCATGAACTCAGCTCCGTAAGAGCATAGAGCTAACGTCTCATGTTTAGACAAACACCAAGTGATAGGGCACTGATCGAAGTAGAACACATGCCCAGTAGTACTCTTCCCATTGTCTTCATCAACATTGTGGCTGGCGTCGCTATAACCTACAAGTCCCATTCCATTAGTGCGCCTGGAAATAAGACCATATGCTAGAGTTCCTCGCAAATACCTGAGAACTTGTTTTATTGCGGCTCCATGTGACTCTTTTGGATCTTGCATATAAAAACTGAGAACACCAACACTAAATGATAGATCAGGCCGAGTGTGTAGAAGATATCGCAAGACCCGATGCTTCTTTTGTACTCCTTTTCATCAATACACCGCTCCGCTCCCCTGAACCCTTTGAGATCTTTACATTCAATGCCATAGGCACCTGAGACGCATTACAATCATTCAACCCAACTTCTTTCAATATCTTTAAGGTGTACCTCTCTTGTCTCAGCATTATAAAACCGTTGGTTTGAAGAACTTCAATGCCAAGGTAGTATGTTAGTCTCCCAAGATAACTCATCTCAAATTTAGTAGCCATCTCCTCCTTGAACTCGTTTATCATCTTCACATTGGACCATGTAACCAATAAATCATCTACGTACACAGCAACCAGAAGAAGCTGCTCTTTCTCTTTTCGACAATAAAGTGAATGTTCTTTCGAACACTTCTAAAACCTCAGCCCTTTGAGTATCTCGTTCAATTTATTGTTCCAAGCACGAGGAGCTTGTTTCAGGCCGTAGAGTGCCTTCTTCGGTTTGTAGACGTTACTCTCTTCACCTCTAATCTCAAAACCCTTAGGTTGTGTCACGTATACGGTTTCCTTCAGTTCACCATGCAAGAACGCAGTCCTTACATCAAGGTGATGGACCTCCCAATTGTTTGACGCTTCTAGATCAAGAATAAAATGTATCATTTCAATGCGGGCAACAGGGGCAAATACTTCATCGAAGTCGACTCCATGCCTTTGTACATACACTTTCGCGACCAACCTTGACTTGTACTTGTTGATACTACCATCATGATTTCATTTCACTTTAAACCTATTGGTTTGGCTCCAGAAGGTAGCTCAACTAGATCCCAACACTTGTTCTTCATAATAGATTCGATCTCGCCTTCGCATGCTAGCACCCATTCTCGAGAATCCTTGGCTTCACTGAAGTCCCAGAATCCTTGGCTTCACTGAAGTCCCAAGGCCCCTCATTCGTCATGAGAAGAAGACTCAGCATCTACTTTGCGAGACAAACGTAATCACTTAGGTACTTTGGTCTTCTTCAGTTCCTGCTTGATCTTCGCAGCTTATTTTCTTCGTCATGGCCATGTTCCTCATCTTCTTTGTTTTCACTCGTAGCATTCTCATCTATAACCTCTGTTCCATCATCGTTTTCTTCTTGTATCTCTCCATCAAGCTCGTTATCATCCATGACTCAAGTGATAGCATCTGTTTCGTTGGCATTCACATCCTCCCGTATGCCATTATTACCAAACTCTCCAAAGTTCAAGATAAACTCCCAGGATCTTTGTTTTCTTCTCCTTTATCATTCCAGTTCCAACCTCTAATTTCATCAAAAACAACGCCTCTACTGATAATTATCTTACGAGTGGTTGGATCAAACAATCTATGTGCCTTTAACCCGGGCTCTGTTTAGGTGCACCAATGATCTCGACCTATCATCTAGCTTCTTTCTACCAACCGCCTCTATTCTCGCATAGCTAAGACATCCAGACACACGAACATGATCTAGATTTGGCTTTCTTCCCTTAAGAACTTCATATGGAACAAACAAACTCAGTGATCTAGTTGCAACTCTATTTATGAGATAAGTGGAGTGTCTCACTGCCTCTTCCCAAAGATAATTTGGTATTCTCATATGCTTCAAAATACTGCAAGTCATCTCAAACAATGTTCTATTCCGTCTCTCTACCACACCGTTCTGCTGCGAGAATAAGGTGCGGTTATATGTCTCTTTATGCCTTGTTTCTCGCAAAACACATAAAACTCATGAGATGTAAACTCTCCACTTTGATCCGTTCTGGATGTTTTGATGGCGGTTGTTGTCTCTTGTTCAACTATTGCCTAAAACTTCTTAAGCTTGTCGAAGACTTCACTCTTTTCTCTTAACATGATTGTCCACATGTAACGGCTGTAGTCACTGATGATCACAATGATATACCTCTTGTGCACTGATGTTGGAGGCGTAATGGGTCCGCACAAGCCACTGTGCACAAGCTCTAACAACTTTGATGCTCGATAAATTGTTACAGACGGAAACAGTCTCCTTGTTTTATTGCCAAGTAAACACGATACACAAGTCTCTTTCTCTATCGTTACCTTTGGTATCCCTGTTACGAGTTATTTGTTGATCATTGTCTTCAAGGTGTTCTCACTAATGTGTCCTAAGCGTGCATGCCACCTAGTTGATTCACTTTCGGACACAAGTTGCAGACACTTAACGGGTTCAACATCGATGATCACCTTATAAAGTCTGTTTTGTGACCTGTTGTTTATCTTCACCAGTTTTACCGTACGATCATATAGACTTTTTAGCTCATCTTTCATACGAACTTCACATCCTGCCTCTATGGCCTGCCCGAGACTTATGGTATTACTCTTTAAAACTGGGATGAAATAGACATTGTGCAACACCTTCTTCTCACCATTCATGAACACAAAATGTATCGATCTCTTTCCAGCTATATTGATACGTGAATCATCACCAAATCTCACTTTCCCACTAACCTTTTCGTCTAGATTAAAGAAGAAGGATCGATCACCACTCATATGATTTCTAGCACATTGTCAAGATACCAAAGATTCTTTGCATCGAAGCCTGCTTCAAATATGCCCCGTCTTATCTTCTTCTCGTTCAAATACACCACTTCATGCATCATTAAATTATCCGCCTCCTGCGTATCATCTTGTTTCTTCTCAATAGCTTCTTGAAGCTTCAATAATCTATCAGGACAGTCGAAGGCATAGTGCCCTAGTTTATCACACCTATAACACATCACCTTCGAATCATCTCTTTCACTACGATACTGTTGGTAATAACCGTACCGTCCGCGACCTCTTCCTCCTCTCCAGTATGAATGACCTCCTTGTCCTCTGCCTCTGTTTCCTTTGTATTTTTCATGAGCATGTTGTCTTGAGTCTGTATTGGCGTACATGAGTTTATTGTGGTCATCATGTTTTTCTTCTTCTTCACCAAGTCTCTCCTCATATGCCTTCAGTCTCCCCACTATATCTTCGAAAGTAGTAGTGTTGAGATCAAGAACCTGTTCAATGGCTGTTATGATGTGAATGTATCTCTTGCGCGGAAAATTCTACAAATATTTCTTTACTAGCTTCGGTCAATATTCTCTCTAAGAGCTGCTGATTTGGATAGAATTTTTGAAATTTTACCAACAAATATATCGATCGTACCAGTCTCTTTCATCTTGATCCTGTCAAACTCCGCCATGAGGGTTTGCAATCTAGCTTCTCTTACTCGATCAGCACCCACATGTCTTGCCTTAATTTCTTCTCATACAGCTTTTGAACTATCTAGATCTCCTACTTGCATAATCAATGCTTCTGGTATAGACTGAAATAGCAAGGCCATTGCCATATTATTTTTATCTTCATTTTTACTCCCCTGCTCTATGGTTTCCCATACTTTGTTGAACTTTCAACGCAATCTTCATACGCATCGACCACACTGTATAATTCGCAGAAGTTAGCATAGGACACTTGATGGAAGAAGGTCCGGTCTCCTTAGGTTTTTTGTCGACTTCCTCATCCTTCGTATTACCCATATTCTTAACATCTCTCTCTCATGATTTTAGGTTATGCTCTGATACCAAATAAAGTTCTAATGATCGTATAAGTATAAAGAATAACTCTCTTCATTATTGCTTAAGAAAATAACTCAAAACTTAAGCTCTCAAACACAATCACTAAAACTTTTAGGTTATGCAACACCTTTGCATATACCTTATATAGTGATTCATATTTCCTAAACACACATGACATAGAATATTTAGATGACTCATATATATTGTAAGCTTTCCTAATCCATAACTTGATAGGAAATAAAGAACTTGCTCTCCAAATTATTTCAAGCTTAGTTGAATATACGTGTCAGGTTCACATTCATTTAACAATCAATGCGTTCACACATAATTTTTTTTAATCAGCTCATTTAATTCATGCATTTTAACATTTGTATTATTGAACTGAAATGTTCTCCGTACCACTACTAAATAATATCATTTGGAAAGAAAGAAATTACAAAATCATTAAGATTCGCATCAACTAAAATGCAAGAATGAAAATATTTTTAGAAATTGAAATTTTTTTATCTTGTCGAACTTGGTCATGGTTGAGGCTTCGGTACACGAAGACAATAAATAATTGTGATTGATTATAAATTAAGGAAATTAAAGTAAAAAAAAAACTACATACATAGACAGATCTTTAGTTTAGCCAAATATTGCTTTTCTGTACGAAGTTTTCATATCATACCAAAAATTAGCAACATAATCAGATTGGTAGAAAAAAAAATCACAAACCAGGAAACTTATAAAAGAAAAGAGAATTCGTGAAACTGATTACAAAAATTAATTCAGGTACCGAGTGAAGAGATCACATTATTTTCCACACGACTATAAATTATTTTCATTCGATTGTATCGTGTTTTTATTCTATTTACCAAGAATGTTTTATTATAAAATACATGTTATCGGTTATAGATTACGTCAATTTTACAACATGCCCAATATTATTGACACGACGACGCCCAACCATTTTTATTGGTATTCTTAAAGTGTGGTCCAATAAATTATTAATGTTAAATAAGTTCATAATATTTATTTTCTATTTATTTTATTTTTCTTTATATTAATAGAAGAAAATTAGTTTGGGTACAATATCTGGATCCGACGAACCAAACCGAACTAGATTTGAAAGTAATAATAAACACAAATTAAAACTGATTAAGTACTCAGATAGATCTAAAAATGTGATATTCAATAACCAAATCCGAATCTGACCCAAACTAAAATATTTTAGATACCAAAAATATCTAAATCACAAGTACATACTTAATTATATTAATTATTTAAAATTTTATATATATTAGATATTCTAAAATATGAAAATATCTAAAATTATCAATATAGTCCCAAGTAAATATCTAAAAATAACAGAAAATGTTTAAAATACTTAAATATTTATTTGTTCACCATCCAAATATCTAAATTAAATGTTTTATGTAAATTTAAATATTTAGTTTAACATTATTCAAATTTATGTTTTCTTATTTTATTTTTGGATTTTTGTTAAAAATACATACTTATGGGTATCCGAACTTGAATCGAATCCGCAATGATTCAAACCAAATCCAAACCCAAACCAAAATTTGTAAATATCTGAATAAGATCTAACTTTTTAACTCTAAAAACTTGAAATCCTAATAGATCTTAACTAAATTTGAAAAAATATATGAATGTTCATCCCTGGAACAAAGTATACAACAAATTTCTTAGTGCATACAATAGATAATCTAATAATCTATTTCATTTCCGGCACAACGCGAGTTGCCACCTAGTCAAATGTAAAAACGAGAGGCAATATAATGTGTGGTAAAACCAAAAAAAAAAAACAAGAGAGGAAAATATCACGTGGAGTGGCATGTGGGAGGGTTGGGAGAGGCCTAAACGAGGTTAAATGGATAACAAAAAGAAAAAAAGTTAAAAAAAAAAGTGATGTTTCTTGGAAGCTCTTATTGCGGATCTTGCCTCTCTCTGTCCCTCTTTGCTTTAGCATTACTAATCACTCTTTAGTTTATTACTAATTAGTTATTATTATTCTAGTATATCTTAGAAAAGAGAGAAAGAGGATGTGTATAAATACACCTAGCAAGTCGTTCTCGAGCTCTACCAATCCGAATTTCTGAGAAAGATTCCTTTGTATCAAGAACTGAGTAAACATAACAAACAAACAAAAAAGAAAAGAAAAATAATGGCATCATGGAAGAAAACAATAGCAACACCATTCAAAAAGGCAGCAACACTCTTCAACCAACCGCAGCAATCGCCTCGAAAGGGATGCGTCGGTGGAAAAATGGATGCGAAAGCGAGGGAAGAGCTCGAGAGGAGGATGGTAAAAGAGCTTCAAGGAGAAGTCATGGCTTGTGGATACGACGATGTTCTCGTCATGTGGTCTATTCTCGACAAATCTAACTCCTCCAATAACCTCACTTCTTAAACCCAATCCAAACACCTAAAAAAATGGTTTCCTTATCTGCTTTTTGTACATATATATATTAAAAGCGGTATAGGCCTACGCCTTAGGGATCACCTCCTTCTTGTTCCGTGGTCGTGGCTTTTTTAAGGTCTAGTAAACCTTTTTTCGACGAATTATCGTCGAGAATTTAGATGTTGTTCTTTCCTCTTTTGATGACCCACATGATTCTGTTACGTTGGGATTTTTTTTTAAAGAGAAAAGGTTTTCTTGAGTTCTATATCATTTTTATGAGATGATTAGCATTATGTTATCTGTTTAGGAACCCAAGAACTAGTTCTCCATAATGTAAAAGCCATGTGTTGACCCCAGTTGCACATGAGTTAAATTATTAATCAGAAGGAAAAAATACTGTTTTGATTGGTTATGAATAATGATATTATTCTATCAGTCTCTTTGATGTTAATAATACCTTTTGCATTTTCAGTTAAATGCCTCACAATACAGTGATACGCATACCCGATCAACTGAGTTGACGTTTCTAACTAGGACAAACACGAAGAGTTGAATGATATACGCCCATTACCCTGCTTAGTCAACAAACAAAAAACAATTCAGTCTCTTTTATAACCCCGAAGAGAAAATAAATTATAACTAGCGCTGGGCGACCTATCTTCTTTGTTTAAATCAGTTTGAGTTTCGTTCAGAATTTTTTTTTTTAAAAAGAAATTGATGATCACTGAGAAGCATATAATTTGAATAAAATTAATTTTGGTTTCTTCAATTTCAGTTAGATTTATTGTAGACAAACCTTGCAGAGAAAAGAAAACACAAAAAAAAAAATCAACTAGTAAAACTAAAATACTTTTTTTTTTTTTTTGCATCTGAAGTATTTATCAAAATAGCATCGTGTAGGTTATAATATGGTAAATAACTGCATATAAGTTTTAAGATAAACTTAAGTTTCCTCTGTTCATCAATTTGATTTACATAATATTCTTTCCCGATTCAAGATGTACCTCACGGATACTGTTATAAGGGCACGAGTACAACTCATAAATAATACACAACAAAAACTGATCAATAATCTCTAGACAATATTACAAAACTTCCAAGAAACATGCAATAATTTTATTTTCGAATAAAAAAGAAATAATTGATGACAGCAGCTTGAGCTTAGAAGAGGACCCAATCATTGAACAAGCAAAAGAAAAAAAAAAGATAATAGAAGAAAAGTACGACCGTATATCGACAGTGAGTTCAATGGTTGATGATGAGATCTTATTAAACTCCCAAGTGGGAGTACTTGATTCTCACAACGTGCCTTGTCCTCTGTGACTTTTCTAATTTTTTCTATGATTTCATTAAATTAATTGTTATACTATTTCTCTCTCTCTCTCTCTCTCTCTCTCTCTCTCTCTCTCTCTCTCTCAAATTCTTAACATTCTGAGAATTTGGGAAACATCTTAATCAAGAGATGGTCTCACTCAACTCGACAAACCTAACATGTCTCTTTGAGGTAAATTCAGCTAAGATTCATCACTCCAACCAACTTGTGCTTCACCCAACCAGGTTTTCTAAACCAAACCTCAGACATTTATACACAAAAGGTTTTATACTATTAATGTGTTGTAACAAACTAACAATCCAAAGATTATATAGTCATTGAAGAACAATTCTCCTAAGAAAATCATAAACTTCAGTTAAGTCCTTACCCTAAGACATATGCATGTACATGAAACTCCCTATCTTTATGCTGCACATCAACTTCCCCATTTGTTAGCAGATCCCCCACTGATTCATAACCATCAAATTATTTTCTTTACTGTGAAGATTAAGGACATCATTTGTAGTGAAAAGTAATTGTTATTACTTTTGCTTACTTTTGGCATGTAAAATCAGAATCTTGTGTTTCAACATGATAAACTAGTCGAACGGGTGACTAACATGGATCGGCTTCCACATTCGAGCTTCATTTGATCTAATGCTTCTTTTAACCTCTAAGCTCCTGTCTAATGGCATATTTTCCCGACAAACGAATATCTAACCTGTAAAATTACTGAAAGACATCAAAGACCTAAACACATTGTTAAAACATTGTTAAATCAATCAATCTCAATTGAAAATGAAGTAAACCCAATAAAAATACAACTCATCACTAGCTGAAGAGAACTTTGTATGAAAACCCAAATTCAGTCACTCAAAATCTGACCCAATTGTCTCGGAATGAAGTGGTAACCGTAAATGTTCGGTTCATCATTTCTATTACAAGTAAAAGAGGTAACAAGACAAACATAGCAGCACCATCCTGAATAGATTATTGTCTACTATAAAATGTTCCCATTTCCAAGCTTGGTTGAATGAGAACATGTAATAGTAGACAATAATCTATTCAGGATGGTGCTGCTATGTTTGTCTTGTTACCTCTTTTAATAATCTATATTTGGGCTCTATACGGGCTTTGTAGTCAGGCCTATATTGGACTTGAACCGGGTTTAGTCATTAAAACTGCAAATCGGTGTAAATTGAAATGAATAAGAACGACGAGCAAGCACATTTCAAAGAGTGCTCCACAACAAAGTTCGTGTTTTCTTCATGGTCATGTACACATCCAAAGGAACACGATTACAAACATGTAAAAATGTATTTGATATTATTTTTATTATTCAGACCAACAAAAAAAGAACTCTTGGACATTGTCATTTATTTATATAAAAATGACACTCAAAGGTGTCAAACAAATATATGCATCAATCATCCAAGTTCTTTAAGGCCTTTGTTGCTGATATGCAGCCAAAACTCTGTCCCGCATGAAAACTCTTCATCAATGTCTAAATCTACCGAAACGATCCAAGTTTTAACACCTCTCCGGTTTTGTGATCTTCAGTCTTCTCACGGTTTCAAAAAACATCCTGAACAAAAATATTGACTCAAGCCAGACATAAAATATTATCAATATGTCAGATGGGAGATTCGAATTCTTACTCCCATGGAATATCTCCGACCATCATCCAATCTCCATCTGTGTCTTGATATGTCAAAACATGGTGTTTTCTATCTCGATGATTACCGCCTGTTAGAACCAAAGACAATGTATACAACATGGACATTCTTAAGTGTTCGAACTTAGTTTGAATGTTTTTGTTTTTCAAGAAGTACTTACAGATAATTGAAGTCTCGAACATGTAAGACAGATTTTCTAATAGACTCTCGTAGCCAGAAAATGTGGAAAGATCGAGCTTTCTCCCAATGGGAACACCTTCCATATAAACCTTAACAAAGAGACGTGTGCCGTAATCGCGTTGAAGATGACGTCGACGGCTCTTTAGTGTATCTCTTAAACGTGGTTTTATAGGGGGCCAGTCTTGTTTTGTCGCTCTACAAACAAAACAAACAATGTGAACTAAAAAACAGAGGAAAAACAGAACATAGGAAAAACAGAGATGTGAGGTGAAGAAGACCTTTGTGGAGAAGTAGAGGGAAAGGTGAGGCTAAGGGAGAGATTAACAGAAGATTCAGATGGTGAAGGGTTAGTACTGTCGACAGAGGATGAGGAACAAGGAGAATAAGAGTTACAAATCTCCATTGATGAGACGTTGAAGCTGTAACCTCACACCTACAACTGTAATTGCATGGTTCCTTCTATTCTCTCTTGAGAGTGCTCTTCATGTCTCTCTCTCTCTTTTTATATATCTATCTGCTTAGTAACCAACAAGAAACTAGTAGGTGATGCGATTGCTTAGATTTTATTATAAATTAGTTGATCAACTTTTTATTCAAACTTAATTTAATATAAATAACCATTAGATGCTAAGGGTTCCCCATTTTAGCTAATGAACTATCAACATTTTCTCTATATGAACACACATTGCTTTTTGATAACTACTGTTATAATTACCCGATTAGTCACTAAATTCATATGTTTGGATCTTTAAAGCTTGGTAATAGTACAAATATAGATTATGGTTTTCAGATTTGTTTACCTGTACGATTCGAAGTTTCTATAAAAATGAGAAATTCACGGGAGGTGTGTCCAGATGGTGTTGGAGATAAAATGTTAAGGCTTTGCTTTTAATTTCTCAACTGCTCAGATTCTTTAATTAGGAGAGATAAAGGACCAAAAGTCTCTATTGTCTAGCCTTAAACAGAAACTGAGCATCACATCACTTTCAGTTTCACTTTCTTGCATCAATATTTGAAAGCTGGGTCTATACACTATGGGGATCAGTTTTAGACCATTCTGTTGATAAGAAAACTCAATTGTCTCTTGACACATTAATTTTACTGACCATGGAAAATTGTGGAAACAATTAAAAATGGAGGAGACTTGATAAATTTTGTGTATGTTGTTTTTGTGGAGCAGACAGTGTTCTTTTCTTTAACTATACGTTTCCTGTTAATGTCTCTTTAACTTTCTGGATTGTCTCTCTTAGGAGCCCAGTCTTTTACTTCCTTTTTGTTTCCAAAATTCTTTCACTGGTTAATAATAGTACTTTTATAATAACTTACAGAAATAAAATAAAAAGTATACATTTATATCAGTGTTCATTGGCTTTATTGATAATAATATTAGATCCTAGATCATCATGGGAAGTGTAACAGTGTAGTCTAATAGTTACTTTGTCATAAAGCCTACCTTGAATGTTGGATAATTAAAACTCCTATGAATTATTACTATACGATCTGTCTATGGACATGCATGTCTGGTCTCTAGGGATCCTTCTTATGAGAATTTCGATATAATTTACTTTATAATGTCTAGTAGTCTAATGATGAATGTCTGATCCTCTTTATACTCGTAATAATTAAGTCTTGTATAATCAATTCTTTTATTTTCGTATACAACAAGCCCCAAGAGATAATTATTCACGACTTGCATATTAAGAAGAGTTTGGTCATATGCTTTTCTGCATTCATTTTGTTTACTATAAACTCTATGGTTGGTCTGAACTCCGAAGAATTACCCTTGTTGTTTTTTATGGAGTTATGTTGTTTAACGATCTTTTGGCGCCCTGTCTATTTCCTCATGACATGACTTTACTTGTTGGATGTTCATTATGCATTCTTGTAATGAAATTTTCACCAAGTGTTATTTAAACATATTTTACTTCTGTTAATGAGTAGGCAAAATAGAGTAAGTATTTTGGTTATTTCATTTTTGTCAAAAAATTTGAGTAAATTCAATTCCATTTAGAGCTAATCTATTGTAAATGATATAAATAAATTAATACATTGGAAATGTTCTATTTCATAAGTAAAAAATTTCCCATAACTCTTATAAATATATTAGGACCGAGCTAGCATGCATGCTAACAAGAAAATAAAACACAGTAAGGTTTGTACGTGGCTCATTTACTTCTTTCTAAACCATCGTAGATTAAACAATATACTGAAGTAACATAGAGGCATGCCATAGTACTGCACCAAAAAGTTACAGCGAGAGAGATCATTATCATGATAAGTTGCATAGACAAAGATGAAATCATATCCCCACGTTTGCAAACAACTTCATATAATCAAATGATATACAGTTCTACAGACAAAATGAACGTTTTCTAGCTGTTGATGAAAATTGATCATTTGGATAGTACTTCGACAAAAAGTGACATCAAATAATTTATTGATTTTAGGGAACGGGTCCCTTTGAGTGATTAATATAGTAATCACTCACTCATGAGTCATGATCCAATTCAAAGGAGAAAACGAGTTAAAAGAGCACAAACCAAAGGTCGGTAATGGGTCCGGAACATATATAGATCGGTCGAGATGTCATACATAGTACGGGGTGGAAACTGATCAAATATTCGTTTCGTCCAAATAATCAATTATCTGATTTAATTAGATATATAGTTATTCGAATATTTGGTGTCGTAGATATCCAAAATTTTAGATTTTAAACCTAAACTGTATATCTACTACGATCCGTATAAATAAAATAAAAATTTTAAAATAAATAAAAAATCCAAAATAATATAAAATAAGAATATTTTATGGCAAAAATAAAAATTTATTTTTAAATTTTTTAATAACTAATATAATAAATTTAACAATTAAAATTATTAAGACTTATATACATTATAATATTTATATAACTTATATAGTTTCTTTAAATATATGTATACATATGAGTATAACGGATCAGATATACGTTCTTAGTATTTGTGATTTGTTTCATTTGTTACGGATATTACATATTAGTATATTTTTGTTCCGTAAAGTTTAAAATATCCACATTTTCGGTTTGAATTAAAATAAATAAAAAATCAAATCAAAATTTACAGATATTTTACCTAGCTTTAATCCCCTATATATTAATTGAGAAACATTTGAAAAGATGTAACCTCAAGTTTGTATTAATTAAAAAGTAACCTTGCTTAGTTGTCAATCAATTAGCATATCAATTAAACTGACGTGGCGGCTTTAGGTTCAATTGAAATTTGCTAGGGAAAAATAATTAGAGACGCATATAACGCATGTAACATAGTTTATATATTT
>CAKOAT010337376.1:199178-240484 GCA_932364175.1 Eruca vesicaria subsp. sativa
TTCTAAGATTTGATTTACATTTCTAATTAAAATTGTTTTTGATCATACGTATAGATAATTATATAAAAATTCCAAAATTCTAAAATTTCAAATACATACAAAAACAATCATATGTAAATTTTAAATTTGTGAATATTAAAATTTTATATTTTAATTACATATATTCACCCTGCGCAAGGCGCAGGTCTTATCCTAGTACATAAGTTATTACGCGTATTAGTCTTGATTTTAGAAAGATTGTACGATAAAAATTGTATATGTATGTTCTTAATTTTGTATTATTATTTGTAAGAGTGCTAAGAAGATTTTCAACAAGCAAATAATAAGTCACCAGCAGAAGTTTAGTAAACTTGTCACTGTCACCGAAAGAAAACTAAAATAAATACTCTATTTTTTTAATTTATTAGTAATAGTCAAGAATTTTTATTACAAAATAAGTGATGATTTCACTGTTGTAGATAAAAATTTAATTTTGTCTGAGTTTTGTAATAATTGATTATTTTTTATTCATTGAATTAATTTTTTATGTAATCAAAGTTAAATGGTATAAACTTCGTATCTTTTAATTTGTGTGCACTACCTTTAAACATCAAATAAATAAACAGAAACAGAATGAATACAAATTTAAAGCAGTAATAGAACGAGGCATATGAATGACTACTTGATGAGTATGTTGTGCATAGGGCTGGATATTTTATTCGTTAAATTTGATTCGATTCGTTATTTGTTTCGATTCATTATGAAAATTCCGGACATCCGTAAACATTTGAAGCAAAGCAAATACTAAAAATTACCATCCGTTAAAGTCGAAACAAATCACAAATATTAATATTTTGAAAAGTGAATATTCGCTCCGATCCGACAATATATAAATACATGAATATCTTGATTATATTTAAAGTTTTAAATGTATAAAATTATATGATCATTATTCTAACACATGATTTGAAAAATTCTATTCACATTATTACTTATATAAAAGTATTACATAACAAGAAGAGAGAAAACTTATAATAATTATAATTTTTCTTAAATTTGGTGTTGTTATAATTCTTAACTAAGTTTAATTTTTTAACAAAAGATGTAAATGCACTACTTATTTTTATTTTAATTTTATATATAATTCAAAAAAATATTTTGCATAACAAATTTGTGTCACATTTTTAATATTATTTGTATTAACTAAAACGGATGGGATATCCGTAAGTATTTGTAAATATCCGCAAATATTTTATATTTATTTTTTGGATATCCGTATTTTCCAAAGCAAAGCAAATCGAAAAATTAGATATCTATAATATACGAAACAAATCACAAATACTTTTCAAAATCTGGATATCCTACCCATGGCCATCCCTACTTGTGCATGCCTTCTTAACGCCATGCAAAGATATAACTAATGTAGTCTTGTAGACAGTAATAATGGTGTTAAAACCACATACTCTGCCAATAAAGGTTTGGTTCCATAAGAAATCATGACTGAAGACTTTAAAAGCAAAAACAGAACAATGAATTAAGAAATTCAGATCAGATAAGAGTGGAAAAGATAACAAGATACGTTATACGTGCTATGCTAGTTTGGACCACTGGATTACAACTCTTGCATTGTGGTCATGCATAAACATACGTGTTCTTTTACAAGCCAAACAAAACTTTTCCAATATTTTTTGTCAAAACAAGTTTGATTGGTTTTAAGACTTTCCGTGGTCCCCAAGAAGAAAGAAAAAAAGCAGCAAAAGTCGACCTCCTCCTCTCTCTACTCTGGTCTTCATCAAAAGCTCAGAAGACAAATACTGTATTGATGTCTCTTCAACAACCCAATGGGAACTCGAGTTCTTGTTCTTCCCCCAAGGAGCACAAAACTGGTAGTTGTTTTATCAAAAAATTATTTTCTTCTTATTTTTAAACTGAGAATTTGAGATATTTGGTTTGTGATTTTCAGAGGAGAGTGATGAAGAGTTGTTGATGGTTCCAGACATGGAAGCAGCTGGGTCAACAGGTGTTCTAAGCAGCAGCGCCGATGATGGAGTCAACAATCTAGAGATTGACCAGACCCAAAATGGTACCTCCACTGCTAAGCGCGGCCGTGGACGAAACCCAGTGGATAAAGAATACAGAAGTCTCAAAAGGTAAAATTAATTAGCCTTTTACTAAGTTATGCAGTTGAAATGTGGTAATAAAGAAACTGATGTAACTAGTTTTTTTACTAAAGTTATGCAGCTGAAATGTAGTAAAGAAAAAAGAAAGATAAGAATGAATATGATTTTTCAGGTTGTTGAGAAATAGAGTATCGGCTCAACAAGCTAGGGAGAGGAAGAAAGTGTATGTGAGTGACTTGGAATCAAGAGCTAATGAGTTGCAGAACAATAATGAGCAGCTTGAGGAGAAGATTTCTACTTTGATTAACGAGAACACTATGCTTCGTAAGATGCTTATTAACACAAGGCCTAAAGCTGATGACAATCATTGAGAGAAGCCACCTTCAATTAATTCAGTGTTGAGTGATTCTTTTTTTGTGTACGATTTTTGTTCGAATAACATTAGATTTGTGACGCCTCTCCCATAATCTGAATATTTCTTCGGTTAATAAAATGTGATTTGAGATTTGCATAATCAAGAAAGACAAAAAGGTAAAGACTCAAGACCTAAAAAGAGAGTTATAATTATTTGAAGCATTCTGTGACAAAATAAATAAATTGAAGCATATTCTTAGTGAAGTGTCTATTTCTCATATTAAAATAATACAAGTGAAAGAAAGAATAATACAGGAGAACCAGTGTCTCCACTCTGAATTAGATGCACTTATTTGGACAATGGAAAATATACAAAACTTATGACAGTTTCATGTGACGTTTGCAACAGATTATTCTCATGTAGTAAAAATGGTTTCGGAACCTGAGGAATGACTCGCATTTGCAACATACCTGGAAGATATCTGCTAATTGAAGGAGAGTTTTCACTATTCCGCCGTCATACATGTAAACCGAATGAATAATACAAAGTCAGGTAGTCTAGCATGCAGTGCTCGGAAGCAACAGTCTTTTGTCGTTTACATGGATGCATAATTTACCAATATGGTTTACAAAGTTTTAGTTGAATATGTATCTTGATGACAAAAAAAAAAGTATAAGATGAGTCACAAATATTATTTTTTGACGATTTTTTAAGAAACTTTTTAACATGAATGCATATTAATCATTTATACATTTAAAATTTTTAAAATATTAACAGCACAATAAAACTGTATCAAAATTACTATCTTGGTGAAATATTCACATAAGTTTCTTACTAATATGACCAATACCAAGATGCAAACTCTTGCTTCAGCTTAAACGAAGCAGAAACCTCTCTCTCAGGAGTTTGACTACTCAGCTGGTTCCACCCACCATTGTAAGTTCTTCAGTTACTCTAGCTTCTGCTGCATGTGTTTTTTTCTTGAGTGATTTAGTGAATTACCCATATCTGAAGCTCAAATTAGCAAAATACCATTGATTGGACATGAAGGACACTGACACAACCATTTGGCAAGGAAATGCCGAGAATGCCCTTTCTCTTTCCTCTCATTAACACGAAGCGTAAAAACATTTGTTAACATATAACACTTCTGTTAACGTCTACAATATTTGTTAACAGCCAACACATTTATTACTGCGAAGCGTAAAAATAATTGTTAACAGTTAACACTTCTGTTAACGTCTACAATATTTGTTAACAGCGAACACATTTATTAACGCGAAGCGTAAAAATAATTGTTAACAACTAACACTTCTGTTAACGTCTACAATATTTGTTAACCGCTAACACGACGTCGAATCTAAAACCCAGAAAATTGATATCATCAAAAAAATTGAGGATTCAAAGCCACTTATGAAAAAAATAATGAAATTTAAAATTTAATTGTATTAGAATGATAGAGATTTGTAAAATAATTAGGGATTAGAGAGAAAAAAAAAGGTCAAAAAATTAAGGATTCAAAGCCACTTATGAAAAAATAATGAAATTTAAAATTTAATTGTATATAGAATGATAAAGATTTGTAAAATAATTAGGGATTGAAGAGAAAAAAAAAGAGAGAAATGTCAAAGAGAGGAGAGAGAATGTAGAGAAGGACAAAATGGTCCAAAAGATAGTGATTGTCACATTATGGACAAGTCTCTAATTATAGGTGTCAAATAGAACACTTTAGCCAATTATCTCTTTTTTCTTTCTAAGAAGTTCGAGTGTAGATTAGTTTAGCTTGTACCAATGTTGACTTCTTTTTTTGAAATAATATGTAAAATTAATTCAGAAAAAGTATTTTTTACAGCCTTAGCTACTGGAAACAGAACAATATGTTAAAACAGAGCACTTGCTATTATGGGGCTAACGTGTTGAGAGCCAGAGTTGGAGGACACCCTCATGGCGTCGGACCCTCTTCGAAATCATTAAGAGACATTGATTACGGATCTGCCTATCAATCATTTTAATCACCTCCTCAGCTAAGATTGGTTGTGACCCATGTCGACGGTTGTTTCTCTCTCTCCAAATAGAGTGCAAAGTCACTTGGAAACTATAACGTAGAAGAAAAAGTTTCAAAGTGGTTAGAGAACGATCTCCAAGGAGAGCCATGATGTCTTGCCATTTGTGAGTAAAGCGGGAGCGCAATAATTGTCGAAGAAGACCCGTCCATACCTCCAGCGAGTAGCTACATTCAAAGAAAAGATGATTCCTAGTCTCTAGATGTTGACCACAGAGGATGCATCCCGCAGCTACATTTGCACTCCAGAGAAGCATTCTATCTCCAGTGGTTAACCTGTCATGCACGGCTAGCCACGCCATAAAAGCATATTTCGGTGTCGAGTAAGAGAACCAGATGTGTTCATGCCAAGTCACCTTCGGAGCAGCAACCCGAATGAGAGACCAAGTATTACGTGTACTAAATGTTGGCTTGAAATCATCTGTACTATATTTCCAGACTGGTATATCTGGCCCTGCAGACATCATATTTTGCTGCTTGGTTAGAGCCTCCTCTATCATAACGTACAAATCAGAGCGTTGCCTACGTGGTCGACGTGAAGCTACAGACGATATGGATGCTTTCAAAGGGATACCCATGTCAATACATCCCCTATCTCCCACCAGGTCTGATAGGCGTCCCATGTCTGACCAAGTATCAAACCAGAAAGAGGTTTCGAGTCCATTCCCCACTTTCATACGATGGAAATCTTTTGCCATATCTCTGTACTTTAAGAGTTTCCTCCACATCCATGATCCCAAGGTTTGTGTACTCTGAGCTGCCCAAAAGGTGGCTCCGTTTAGCAAATTTCCTTTCACCCAGCGAGCCCAAAGAGATTTAGATGAGGTAATCCGCCAGATGAGCTTCAAACAACAAGTAATATTAATTTCCTTCAAAGGTCGTAAACCAAGTCCTCCCTCTGATTTCAATGTTGTTACTGTACCCCAAGCTATCTTCGCTCGCTTTCTATTGAGAGATGGACCAGACCAGAGAAATGCAGAGCATAAGCTATCAATCTCTTTCAAACATGCACCAGGCAGGCAGAATGAGGACATCCAGAAGTTTGCAATACTCATTAAAACCGACTTGATAAGCTGGAGGCGACCCGCCATTGATAAGAATCTGTTTGTCCAAAGGCTGATCCGCTTTTTGACTTTCTCGATGAGTGGCTGATAGTCATTCCTTTCCATTCTTTTTGTTAAGAGAGGAAGCCCCAAATAGCGAACTGGGAGCACACCAACTGCCAATCTGTATTGGTCTTGGATTTCTTGTCGCATAGCATCATCAACCCCAGCACAAAATATTGTAGACTTCTCAACACTCATCTGTAAACCTGAGATGGCTGCAAAGTTACTAAAGACCTCCAGAATGCTCTCTATAGACCGAGAATTACCATCTGAAAACACTAGGATGTCATCTGCAAAACTCAAGTGAGTGAGATTGAGATTCTTACACTTTGGGTGATAGCCCATCTTATGATCAGGCTGATTTATCCAACATCTTCGATAAAACATGCATACTAATCACAAATAAATATGGTGATAGAGCACAACCCTGCCTTAGCCCTCTCTTACTCCTGAAGAAACCAGCCAGCTCCCCATTTACTTGGACTGAGAACGATGCTGTTGTTACACACAAAGAGATCCAATGTATGAACGTATCTGGAAGACCTATAGCAGTTAAGGTATTGAGAAGAAAAGGCCACTGAACCGAGTCAAAAGCCTTAGATATATCTATTTTCATCGCACATCGACGAGAGACTGAATCCTTGTGATAATCTTTTACAAGCTCAGTTGCCAGGAGGAGGTTCTCAATGAGAAGCCTATCTTTGACAAAAGCTGATTGGTTTAGACTGATGAACTCCGGTAGAAGCTTCTTTAGGCGATTCGCTATAATCTTTGAGATTACTTTATAAAGGACATTGCAACAAGAGATGGGCCGGTAATCTTTCATCTTCTTTGCCCCAGTTATCTTCGGGATAAGCGCCAGAATAGTTGTGTTGATTCCTTTCGGTAAGAAGCCCTTCTCAAAGAAAGCTTGGACGGCTATAACAAATTCTGTTCCTACTATCTGCCAGGCAGATTTATAGAATTCAATTGTATAACCATCTGGTCCAGGAGATTTATCACTTGACATTGCGAAAAGAACTTTCGTGATCTCCTCAGCTGTGACATCTCTAATCAGGCTGTCCCTCTCCACGTCAGAGCATCGATATTGTAAGAGGTCCTGCAACTCCGACACTTCAATACATGTGAAGTCTTCAGGTTTATGCTGCAAAAATTCTCTAAAGTGTTTCTCTGCTTCATTTTTAATTTCCACAGGTGATGTCAATACCTTCCCATCTGCACATTCTATTTCTTTGATGGAATTAACTATATCTCGTGCAGTGGCACCTCGATGAAACACTTTATTATTCTTATCACCCACATCTAGCCAGTGCATCTTAGACTTTTGTTTTAGGAATTTCTCCTCAAGCCCTGAAACAAAGTCCCATCTTTTATACGCTTCGCTTTCTGCTGCCATATTCCGCTCAGTTGGGTTCCTCATCGTAGCATCCTGTTTAAGACAGAGCTCATCAAACGAAACCTTGGATTTGACTGAGAGATTTCCCATCCTTTTCCTCCCTAACTCCGGTATAACAGGTTTCAGGCCCTTGAGCTTCTTTGAGAATCTGAATAACGATGATGTTGATGAGAAGATCGGCTCAGTATCATCCCAAAACTTCTTTACAGTCGGCAGAAATTCATCCAGCTCTGTTATAGCATTGACAAACTTAAACGGCCGTTTTGGACGAGAGAGTTCAGAGTGAAGGTTAATGCGACAACGGAGATGATCTGAACATCCCCCACTTTCAAAAACTGCATACGATTGCGGAAAGGCAGCTAACCAATGATCGTTAAACAGAACACGATCAATCTTCTTTGAGATAAGACCTTCAGATCGCTTGTTACACCAAGTAAAATGAGGTCCATGTGATCCTAAATCCAGTAAGGAACAATATTGTGTAACTTCTCCAAAATCTCGCATTCCTGGAGTTACCGTAGGCGAGACCTCATGAGATGAGTGGTCCTCCATATCTAGTGTCTCATTAAAATCTCCAGCAATTATCCATGGTTTATTGCGAATAATAGGCGAATCTTGGTGGAGCTTCAGATCCTTCCATAACTCTTTCCTTTCTTCCGATGTATTGAAAGCATAGACAATAGAATAAAAGAACTCCTGACCCTCCTCCGGACATATAGAAACAGTGAGTAATTGTCCACTCTTAAAAAATGGTGTTACTCTAATATCTGGTCTCCACACCAACCAGATTCTCCCCAATGTGTTGTATTCATAGTTTGAGATCATACTCCAACCTCGAAAGACTGTCGATAAGATTCTCTCACTCCTTCCCTCTTTAACTCTTGTTTCCAACAACCCTCCAAACATAAAATCTTTCTCCCCAACCCACTTCTGTACAACCAAATGCTTCTTCTTTTTATTAAAACCTCGAATATTCCAAAAGAAACCCGACATTATTAAAATTTCTTTGCAGTACGCTTTTTCCCCACTGCACTCACCAAGTTGGTAGTGCTTTGAGTCTTGTTTTCATCTATGGCCTTAGTTGAAACTTTGGAGTGTCGAGTAGACGTCCTCCGTGGTATTCCATCTGCCACTTCCTGTTTCTGTTTCTCTTTATGGTTCTGATCTCCCAAGGTATCATTTGTTTGATCTTCCACAATCTCTCCCTCTTCACTCTCTGCATCTTCCTCTTGTACAGTATTACCACTCTCCTCTTGATCCATACTCAAAATTGCATAGCGAGAAGGTGAGCTAATATTAATAGATTCCTCATTCTTTTTAGAGGTGGAACGTCCTTGCTTTGAAGGTGACACCCCAGACCAATTTTCTCCCACTGCATCAGTGACCTGCAAACTACTGTCCTCAACTGCAACATCATGAACCATTTGGTTATGAATCTCATGTTCCTTTTCCACTTCTTCGCTTACTTCTTCCCCGTCCTCTCTCACCTCTCCTCCATCCACCTTCTCCTCATCTCCACCATCTTTTCCCTCCTCTCCACTCTTGGTAATCTTGTCGTCCTTTGGTATCTCTACCAAACTCGCAACTTCATTTATCGATGAACTAGACGCTTCTTGCTGTGATGTAGACGCAGTATCGATATCAGCAGCCTTTGCTGTTTCATTCATCATCTCATTCCTCTTGAGAATCTTTATTTTCTTCCCTTTACCTCCGCATGCCTCCACCGCGTGTCCCCATCTAGAGCACAAAGTGCATTTTGATGGCAACCATTGATATTCGAATTGAACATCTGATGCGACACCAAGTTTAGACTTAAAATGATGAGACTTTGGTAATTCTTTTGTCATATCTGCCTCCACAAAAACCTTAGCCTCCTCAAAGCTTTTACAGAGTATCGTATCAGGGTGTAGTCTTTTTGGTTTACCAACTGCACTAGCAATAAACCCCAGGCCCTTCCAAGAAAACATCCTTCTTGGTACATTTTTTAAGGTTACCCACATAGGAATCATGGTGACCTCCGCTTCCTCCTCATCTTCCTCCTCCGGTGACCACTTTGATACAACCATTGGAATACTTGCAATATTCCACATACCCCGACGTAAGATTCGTGCTCGCGTATTGATCCTGAACTTAACAGTAGTCTTGTCCACTGCAAAAACCTCAATTCTTATTGACTGGTTTCCCAAAGGCCAAATTTTGTTAACAATTGCGTGAATCTTCCCAACATGTGGAGCAATGTCCATAAAATTTCCTTCCAAGAGATCATCCCATAAAGGTATTGTATCCTGGATTATGACATCCGGAACATCCACGAATTCTTTACCCTCCTCTGAACCGTAAGTTAACACATGCTCCGTTAAAACAGAACCCGTCTGAGCCACTGCAGCAAAAGATGCTTTCATACCCTCCTTCACAGTGATACTTCCCCTATCATTACCCACCAGTGGCGGGAAATCAGCTGAAACCGGCGCCGGTGGCAGCCCGGCCATCGTTAACGTGAGAAGAATGCAAAAACCCTAGTCGCCAAAATAATCGCCTTTGCCACGTCAGCAATTTCAATATTTTTTTAAAAAAATAACAAAACCACCAATGTTGACTTCTTTCTCTATAACGTGGTAAATTATGCTCTCTTTTATCTATCTCATGAATGTTTAAATATTGTGTAATTTATATCATCTATTTGATCCATATATATTAATATAAGTGAAAATGGTTGATGTTAATATAAGTTTTTTCAGGAGACATGTACAAAAACTTGTAAATTTAGGACAAACAGACGAAAATGTCGGCGTAGTCTAGGCAGTTATGTGAAGGAGAGATGCGATTTGGTTGGAAGTTAAGTAACTGAGGACAAGTCTATAAATAGAACAAGTGCGAGGTGTATGCTTACCCTGGAGTTGGTATTTCCTCTTCATTCTCGTCTTTCTATTATTAGCACTATCGACATTATTAGTTTTCTGCTTCTCTCCTTTTATATCCTCACTTGTTGAAGTAGATTCTGTTCATGACACACAGAGACATACCAGAATAGTTCTTGTTTCCGTGTCTTCTAACGCCCAACACTCATTCCTCGCTTGGAAGTGCAATGAGGGAGAAACCAAGGTGCTGTTAATAGTTGAAGAAGTGTCGTGTTTTTCGACCAATCATCAGCAAGCCCTGAAAGTTTTCATCTCGACTAGGATGGCTAGCCACAACGTTACAGGGAACTGCCCGGGTCAAATGGAGGCTACTTCTAATGGAGCCTTCCAACACGAAAACCCTCTTGATTACGCGCTTCCTCTGATCATCCTACAGATCTGCTTGGTGGTTGTGTTCACAAGACTCTTAGCTTACCTTCTTAAACCTCTCAAACAGCCCCGGGTCATTGCTGAGATCATTGTAATTCTCTCCTTCACATTCTTTGTAATGTTTTTTTTCTTCTTTAAAAACGTTAATTTGGATGATAATTGATGGTTTCTGTAGGGAGGAATACTTCTTGGACCTACTGCTCTAGGAAGAAGCAAGGCTTATCTAGATTTCATGTTCCCAGAGAAGAGCATGACTGTTTTAGACACCCTTGCAAACCTTGGTCTTCTGTTTTTCTTGTTTCTAGTTGGCCTTGAGCTTGACTTTGCTGCTATCCGAAAAACCGGAAAGAAGTCACTATTGATAGCCTTAGCTGGGATCTCACTTCCTTTTATAATAGGTGTAGGTGCATCTTTTGTTCTCAGCTCCACCATAAGCAAAGGAGTCCATCAGCTACCGTTTATAGTCTTCATGGGTGTTGCCTTATCAATCACTGCCTTCCCTGTGCTTGCTCGTATCTTAGCTGAGCTAAAGCTTCTAACAACCGATGTTGGACGTATGGCCATGTCTGCAGCTGGAGTCAATGACATTGCAGCTTGGATATTCCTTGCACTCGCCATTGCTCTCTCAGGAGATGACAGCTCTCCTCTTGTACCTCTTTGGGTTCTCCTCTCTGGAACCGGTTTTGTGATCTTTGCTGTTTTGGTGATCAAACCTATCCTTAGTTACATGGCTAAACGCTGCCCTGAAGGAGAGCCTGTGAAGGAACTCTATGTATGTATCACCCTAACATTGGTTTTAGCGGCTAGTTTTGTGACAGACACTATTGGGATTCACGCGCTGTTTGGGGCCTTTGTGGTTGGTATAGTGACTCCTAAACAAGGACCGTTTTGTAGGATCTTGACCGAGAAGATAGAGGATCTTGTCTCCGGACTTCTCCTACCATTGTACTTTGCTTCAAGCGGTTTAAAAACCGATGTAACAACCATCAGAGGTGCACAATCATGGGGACTTCTAGTTCTTGTCATACTCACCACTTGTTTTGGTAAGATTGTAGGAACCGTTGGAGCCTCTATGCTATGCAAGGTTCCTTTTAGAGAAGCTATGGCACTTGGAGTACTAATGAACACCAAAGGTTTAGTAGAGCTTATTGTTCTAAACATCGGTAAAGACCGGAAAGTGTTGAATGATCAAGTCTTTGCCATCTTAGTCCTAATGGCATTGGTCACAACGTTTATTACAACACCACTTTTGTTGGCTATCTACAAGCCAGCAAGAAAAGGAGCACCGTATAAGCATAGAACAATACAAAGAAAAGACCATGACTCCGAGCTGCGTATACTCGCTTGCTTCCACAGTACACGTAACATCCCTACATTGATCAATATGATAGAATCATCAAGAGGAACAGGGCTAAGGGGACGTCTCTGCGTCTACGCAATGCATCTAATGGAGCTCTCTGAGCGGTCATCAGCGATTGCAATGGTTCATAAAGCTCGGTACAACGGTCTACCGATATGGAACAAGGTAGAGAGATCAACGGATCAGATGGTGATAGCCTTTGAAGGCTACCAACATCTCCGAGCCGTCGCGGTTAGACCGATGACGGCAATATCCGACCTCAGCACCATCCACGAGGATATCTGCACAAGCGCGCACCAGAAACGAGTAGCGATGATTCTCCTCCCGTTCCACAAGCATCAGAGAATGGACGGAGTGATGGAGTCGATAGGACACGCGTTCCACGAAGTGAACAAACGTGTCCTACTACAAGCTCCTTGCTCCGTCGGGATTCTTGTCGATAGAGGACTCGGTGGAACCTCGCATGTAGTAGCCAGCGAGGTTGATTACAAGATCGTTGTTCCGTTCTTTGGAGGTTTAGACGACAGAGAAGCTCTCGCCTACGGGATGAAGATGGTGGAGCATCCAGGGATCACACTCACCATCCTCAAGTTCGTTGCCGCGAGAGGGACACTAAAGAGATTCGAGAAAGGTGAAGAAGGTGAAGAGGAGAAGAAGGAGAAAGAGATAGATGAAGAGTTTGTTAAAGTGTTGATGAACGATCCGAGAGGTAATGAGTCTTTGGCTTATGAGGAGAGAGTCGTTGAAAGTAAAGATGACATCAACGCGACGCTTAAAGCGATGAGCAAGTGTAGTCTGTTTGTTGTCGGGAGAAACGCTGCGGTTATGCCGTTGGTTAATAGTACGGACTGTCCGGAGTTGGGACCAGTTGGACGTTTGTTGTCGTCTTCGGAGTTTAAGACAACTGCGTCGGTGCTTGTCGTTCAGGGATATGATTCTGCGGCGGATATACGGACGGTTGATGAAGATGAGAGTTATGAGCAGTCTTCTAGAGAGATTGGAGACTCAAGCGTTTGACAGGATATATATAACTTTATTACAGAGCGTGTCTCTGTTTTTATTTTTGCGTTGAGAAAATATTTTTGTTGGGATTTGGGAGCGTCTGAGTCTTGTTTTGGATTTTCCCGCTGAAAATAATGGTTGTCATCATTAGATTTATGGACATGAAAATCGACTTTGAAATTTCTTCAAACCGAAATGAACTACTCATTTTCTATTAAAATTCGACTGATGACGTTATTTTAATACTGAATTAATTAAATTTAGTGCAGTGTAATACTATTTTCTTCATACATGACGTTTTACAGATTTGTTTGTTCCAAATTAGATAATATTTTCAGTTGTCAATGTATAATTTATTAATTTTTTATTTAATAGGATCATTTGTATTATACCACTCTATTTTATTATTGGTCAATTGAGTTTAGATAAATAATTAATGATATTTTGCTTAACCAACGGTACGACAGAAACGCTCTTCTTGCAGCATAACTACTTAACGAGATTCCCTTGGAACTCTGGTTCTCAACTACAAGACTCTGTTCGTTCCATTTGTCCTATAACTGCATGGAGACGGATCCAATCGTTGGTTTGTCCACGTTTCCAGTAGAAGTTGCATCTCTGCTCTCAAGGCCTGCTATACAATGTTCTCGTTTTTGCAATTACAAGTCCACTAGTTAAAGTTTTATTTTATTTTTTTACTTCTACATTATTTTTATTTTATTTTTGTAAAAATGACAAGTTTATAAAATGTTTATCTAAAAAAATAATACATATATATAATTTTAGAAATTTAACTGTTACATCTCGTGTTGTTTTCTTACAAAAATCAAACGTTTTTAAAGGATCTGTAAGAAAGTGGTCCTCACATGTAAATTAGACTATAGTTTTTCTGGAATATATAATTTATAGATTGATCCTAATCTCTATATTATTTTTTATTTTATTATACTGAATAATATATTTATATAATTTTGAGTTGATAAAGACATCATTGATTATTAATATTCTTTTCCTTATGTCCATTAGTACTATCTTTTAATGTATTGGACTTTTATTCACTTTATGGTGTGAAAAGCACAAGATTCAAGATACTGTTTATATAAAGAACTAAATTAAAATTCGCACCTTGTGTGGGATAAATATTTTTATATATATATATTATATTTGTGTATTATTATTATTTAGTTGATGTTTTTATATATTATGAAATTATAAAATAAAAATATATATTGGTGCGGATAAATATTTTTATATATAAATTATATTTGTGTATTATTATTATTTAGTTGATGTTTTTTATATATTATGAAATTATAAAATAAAAATATATATTGAATAATTAAGAAATCAAACACTATTAAATATATAATTAAATTGGCACATGCATTTAAGTCAAACGATCACTCTTGTTTATTACTAATTATAGTAAATAAATCAAAATAAGCAATTTAATCCATCGTATATTAGATATAATTAAATTTAAATGATATTAATATACATTAATATATTTTTAATATGGTTGTTTGTTAAATGAATTTCCTACTCATATGGTTTTATGTTTATCAATATCTTTTTATAACAAAATTTTGAACTATATAAATTGAATGCAAAATTTTAAAATTAAAATATT
Organism: Eruca vesicaria subsp. sativa; assembly: GCA_932364175.1. Classification (NCBI taxonomy): domain Eukaryota; kingdom Viridiplantae; phylum Streptophyta; class Magnoliopsida; order Brassicales; family Brassicaceae; genus Eruca; species Eruca vesicaria. The sequence continues at coordinate 213,476 of CAKOAT010337376.1, forward strand.
AAATTCACAATATTTTTTGAACGCAAATATCAAAATATAAATATGTATTTTATATGGTGTTTAATTTAATTTAAATTATATATATATAAACATACTAAATAAGATTTTTTTAGTCATGTATTTTATAATTATTGTATCTTATTATAACAAAATTTTAAATCATTGATCACAAAAAAAAATATTTGAGACTTTTAATAGGTTAGTAATTTATACCCATTTTAAGAAATTCAAAAATAATTTATACGAAAAAAATCTAAAATTTTATTATATGGTTAACATGATTGGGTAGTTTATCTTAATAAAAATATTTAAACAAAAATGATAAAAGATGTACAAATTGTTAGCAAAGCTTTATTATCAAAAATTATTAATTGTCATATATATTTTAATCACATTAATTGATTAAGTAAACTATTAACAACTTAAACTCCAAATAACTACTAATTAATGGTTTTTAATCAACTCAGATATTTTCAATTAATATTTTTTTTTTGAAAATGTACAAAAGTATCATAAAAATATAAGGAAATCATCTTTGTGGGACAAGAAAGATATTTATAAAATCTTTCAAAAAGAAATGAATATCTTTTAATCTCTAGACTTTTTAATCTCTAGACTTTAGTTCACGTAGCTTTTACAAATCACATCTACACTGGTTAAACATCAATTTTATTTTACCTTTTTTTGTCAAGAAATTTGCCTCAAATGACACATTTTACAGAAAAAAGTATTCAAATATTTATCTAGGACAATTTTTAATAGAAATTCAACCGTTATGTCTCGTAGTGTTTTCTTAGGAAAATCAAAAGTTTTGAAAAGATCTGTAAGAAAGTAGTCCCCACGTGTAAATTTCTATAGAGTTTAGGCAATATAGTATAATTTATAATTGGTCCTCCTCTATATTATTTTTTCAATTTGTTATATAGAGTAATATATATGCCCAATTGAGTTGAAAAAGACACCATTGGTTATTGATAGATATCCTTTCCCTTATCTTCAGTTAGTATTCTCTTTTGATTCTTTTGGTCAACTGTATTATCCAAAAATGGTTTAAACATAACTAATTAGATCCTGGATGTAGATGAGTTTGAGAACTTGTTAGAACTTGAAGGGACTTGATGATGTTGATTAATGTCAACAAATAACAACTTAAACTTTAAATAATTAGGTGTTTAGTACAGACATACCGACAAAAGAACCTAAAAGAGTAATAAAGTAAACACAAAGACAGAATGTTAAAACACGAGTCAAAAGTTGACTGACTCATCTGAAGTAGTATTATTGGTTCTCGTTCCAATAATACGTTTCCATCAACCCTTCCCACCAACCTTCCCTAGATCTAAGAAACAGAGGAAACGTGAGAGAGAGAGAAAGATAAGATGAGAAAGGGAGTTAGACATACAGACAGAGATCGTCAGATTGTGGAACATGAGTTGCAGGAAACTGGGTCTAGTCCAGAACCGGAGAAAGCAACGAACAAACATGTTGAAGAAGAGGACGTTGAAGATGAAGAGGAAGAATCTGTGGAGAAGATCTTTGAAAGCAGAGAAGTGCCTTCATGGAAGAAGCAGCTGACGTTGAGGGCGTTTGTTGTGAGCTTTATGCTAAGCATCTTGTTTAGCTTCATTGTTATGAAGCTTAACCTCACGACGGGAATCATACCATCGCTCAATGTCTCTGCTGGTCTTCTGGGATTCTTCTTTGTGAAGACATGGACCAAGGTGCTTTATAAGTCTGGATACTTGAAACAGCCGTTTACTCGCCAGGAGAATACTGTTATTCAGACTTGTGTTGTTGCTTCTTCCGGCATTGCCTTCAGCGGTAAAGAAAACTCAATCTTCATACTGAATCAGATAATTAGGTTAGAAATCAGTTTTAGACTGAGTCTTGCCATAGTTTAGCTTGTGAGAATCTTGACTTGTTATGTGTCTGTTTTGTGACATCATGATATAAGAAGACAACTTCTTTGAGTCTTTTGTACTCATCACTCACCTGCTTCTCTCTCTCTCTCTCTTTCTGCTTATGTCATGGCTTTTGCTTATTAATAAATGTATTTTACTAATATACAGGAGGGTTTGGGACATACCTCTTTGGCATGAGTGAGAGAATTGCAAAACAATCAGGAGATGCTTCCCGTGGCTACAAGGACCCTTCTTTGGGTTGGATTATTGGTTTCCTCTTTGTCGTCAGCTTTCTTGGTCTCTTCTCCGTTGTTCCACTGCGAAAGGTTGGTTCACAGTTTTTTGTTTCCTGCTTTCTCTAACGTGAATCAAAAAAGGGACAATGAGTTGAAGAGATCTGTGTTTGCAGATAATGGTAATAGACTTCAAACTAACATACCCAAGTGGTACAGCAACTGCTCATCTTATCAACAGCTTTCATACCCCTCAAGGAGCTAAGCTAGCTAAGTACTGTCCTTTCACTTTCCTTTATGCTTATTAGTCTCTACTTCTTTGCTTCCTTTTGACTCCATGTTGCTTCTCTGCATCAGGAAACAAGTGAGGATGTTAGGGAAATTCTTCTCCTTTAGCTTCTTGTGGAGTTTCTTCCAATGGTTCTTTACTGGAGGAGACAATTGTGGCTTCTCCAACTTCCCAACATTTGGACTCAAAGCTTACCAATACAAGTAAGCCTCAACAAACAATAAACTGAAGCTGACTTATTGTTTTTTTTTTCTCAGTAATCCAAATGTTAAGTCCTGATGTACAAACAGGTTCTACTTTGATTTTTCAGCAACATATGTGGGTGTTGGAATGATATGCCCATACATAATCAACATCTCTGTCCTCTTGGGAGGAATACTCTCTTGGGGGATCATGTGGCCTCTCATTGAAACAAAAAAGGGAGATTGGTTTCCTGCAGATGTAGAACCCAGCAGCATGCATGGTCTCCAAGCTTACAAAGTAAACTAAACTCTCCTTAACTCTTATATATGATACCTCTTGCTTTAAAGTTAATGTTGTTCCTTTTCAGGTGTTCATAGCTGTTGCTATAATCCTAGGAGATGGTTTATACAACTTCTGCAAAGTCCTGAGCCGAACACTTTCAGGACTATTCGTACAGCTTCGAGGCACTTCAAGAACATCCTTCACCACCGAAGAAGACCCTTCTGCTTCTCCACATAGCCCAATGCAATCTTACGACGACCAACGTCGAACACGGTTCTTCCTCAAAGACCAAATCCCCACTTGGTTCGCCATCGGAGGATACATCATCATAGCTGCAACGTCTACAGCAATACTCCCTCACATGTTCCACCAGCTGAGATGGTATTACATCCTAGTCATCTACATCTGCGCGCCTGTCTTAGCCTTCTGCAACGCGTATGGAGCAGGACTCACAGATTGGTCTCTAGCTTCAACATATGGAAAGCTAGCCATATTCACTATCGGAGCATGGGCGGGGTCAGAGCACGGTGGAATGCTAGCTGGTCTAGCAGCTTGTGGTGTCATGATGAACATTGTCTCCACAGCTTCTGATCTCACACAGGACTTCAAAACAGGCTACCTAACTTTATCATCACCAAGGTCAATGTTCATAAGCCAAGTTATTGGAACAGCTATGGGTTGTGTAGTGTCTCCCTGCGTGTTCTGGTTATTCTACAACGCCTTTGATGATCTAGGCCTTCCCAACAGTGAATACCCTGCACCGTTTGCAACCGTGTATCGAAGCATGGCTAAGCTAGGAGTGGAAGGTGTGAAGTCCTTACCGAGAGAGTGTTTAGTTCTATGCTATGCTTTCTTCGGTGTGGCGATTGTTATAAATATAGTGAAAGATAGTTTACCGAGCAGGTGGGGTAGGTTTGTGCCTCTTCCTATGGCGATGGCTATACCGTTTTTCTTGGGACCGTACTTTGCTATTGACATGTGTGTGGGGAGTTTGATACTTTTTGTATGGGAGAGAGTGGATGCGGCTAAGGCGGGTGCGTTTGGGACTGCTGTGGCGTCTGGTTTGATATGTGGAGATGGGATTTGGTCATTGCCGAGCTCGGTGTTGGCTATAGCTGGAGTTAATCCTCCTGTTTGTATGAAGTTTCTCTCTGCTGCAACAAACACAAAGGTCGACAAGTTCTTGCATAGATCGTAGTCTTTTAAGATCAATATGTTATGTATGTCTCAGGCATGGCAAAGTGTAACGATGCTTCCGCTTGTGATTGATTTTGTATGTATAGATCATTAGAAACAGAGGAGCTTGTTTGAATTCGTAATGGACTGTTCATGCTTAACAAAGTAAATCATAGATGGTTTAATGTTTAGTTTAATGTATTTAAAGCAAGGTATATACCCACGAGTTTTGATCAGGATGTAGAAAAACGAATTATAGCTCGAGTAGAATATTGAAGAAAGTGTTGATTACATATCCAGTAAAGATTGAAGTAGACCATTCGTACTAATTGGCTACTCCTTTCTTCGTACTAATCCAAACGAACTCCCTCTTCTCTTCTGTAAGCGTGACTCCCACTCCTTTACTATATCATTTCCGTAAGCACAGCCCCCATGAATGATTCCCATATATGTGTGGTTTACAGATATTGGAAGCACTTTTGAAGCATACGGACAATCGAGAATGTGCAGATTGTAGATCAAAGTAAGCTTTTTCGTTAACAAGTTTTCTCCTTCTTCTCCACTAAGAGCATTTGTGATTGCTGGATGATGTAACTATTTGACAGGGCACCAAGATGGGCAAGTGTGAACCTTGGGATATTCATATCATCATATGTATGCACTGCTCTGGAATCCATCGCAGATTGGTGTCCACATCTCACAGGTTTTTTTTTACTTTTTAATTGATTTGTGTGTGAACATCGATCATACAAGTTAGTGATGATCTTGATGGTTTTTTGATAACAAGTAAGGTCTATAAGTGGCTTTCAGATCAGGTTGATTTCATGCAAATGTAAGCTCCTCTCCTTCATATATAATGAACTCATTCAGTAGTTTGCAAATCAATAATATTTGATCGTTTCTTGTTCTCTCTGTATAGCTACCAGTAATGTCAAGGCAAATCAGTATTGGGAATCAGAACTGCCTCCTCAGTTCGAGAGAAGTTCAAGCGACGCGTTTATCAGAGCCAAGTAACTGATTCTTTCCTATGCTAAGAAAGTGTTTTTTCCTTTGCTACAAGCCTACAACACAATCTTAAGCTTGAATCTCTGTTATCTCAAAGAAAGTGTTTTGACCTTCCTTAAGAGGGGATCATTTTATCATATCCATTAACTGTTTATTCTATGCAGGGTTCGATAGATATGAAGGAAAATATATATGTTCTACCACCACCACTGGGGACAGAAGTCAAGAAACATGAAGAAGAGAAGAGGAGAAGATATATAGAGATTTTGTTACAGAAAACATCATGTGTGGTTTTAATTATGGTCAACAGGTTGGCAAAGATGGGATCATGAGTTCAAAAGTCAATAATGAAGTTGTTCCATTTTCTAGTTTTGGTTCAGTGTTGGTGACTTGAGGTACACGTTAGGTTGCTTTGAAGAGAGGACTGTTGATAGAGAGAGAGAGAGGGTCAAGGCGGTAATGAGCTCTAAGATTAACAGTGAAATGAGACTAATATTCGTGTGTTGACTTCTGTCCTCTGATTAATGATATCTTTTGCATCTTTTAGTGTATAACAGTTGTTCAAAACCCGAATATTTTCTAGAGCCGAGGTAATGAGATTACCCTGCATATATTATTCAGATGATACTGTTCAAGTTAATGACATCATTTTGGTACTAGTAGAGACGACGACCCAACGAACATGCTGCATATCTTTGTTATCACAGATAAACTGTTCACAAGGAGCTACATCAGTATGTAGCTTCTGACCATTCTCACAGTGATCGTCCACTTCACAGACTAACCAGTGTTCTCCAACCTCTGATATAATAAATTTGAAGATAATGTTTAAAATAATAACAACGAAAATGCTTGTTGGAAGGGTAAAGTGTTCGCTCCAGGACTGCTTCAGCACTGGTTCTTACTAGGCAGTGATAGGATTACCGTTTGAGATTTTTTTTGTCTACTACTATTCTTACTATTTAGTTGTACAAAAACATTATTTGACCAAAAAAAAAAAAACTTTATTTTCTGATGATCAATAGATTTAACATTTCATAAAAAAACAAGTGTAAAGTGTTCTTAAACACTCCGAGAAAATTAACACATCTCAACTACAATGATATAGCTGAAAGCCTGAAATTGGCAGCTGAGTAGAGCAATAGATAAACTAATCTACCTAAGATATCCACAAACACGTCGTACATCAATAAATAAATTGGTAGCTGAGTACAGCCATAGAACTCATTTTCTAGCCATCGAATTATTTCCACTTAATAAATGATAAGGGTCCATGTCATAAGCAATTATAGATGAGAATTATGAACTGAAAAGTCAGTCTTAGCAAAATGTCTCGAGGTGAAGTTTCTAATATATCGGAGTAATTTTGGATGCAAATTTATATAATTATATTTTCTATTTACGTAAAGTAGTATCAATACAAAATCCATAATTCGAAATCCAAATCGTATGAGAGCCAAAAGAAACGGATTCATACCCAGTCTAAAATATAAGAAATATCAAAATAGATGTTGTAGGATATTACAAAGATATCCAAACATGAAATGTTATTAACAGATCCAAACATGAAATGTTATTAACAAACAGATCCAAACACGTAACCCAAAATTAAATCACACAAAAAGATCTTAATCTGGATTTTCAAATTAATCACAAATATAAATATTTGAAACATAAATACTTTAAATATCAATTCTATATTATTCTGTAATGATATCTCAAATAAATATAAATATCTAATTCTCTGTAAATAAATATTTATTTTTTATATTTTACTTTTAAATTTAGATTTAACTTCAGATATATCCCAATTGAACCAATATAACTGATATACAGTTACTTTATAGGTTTTAAAATGTGATAAAAATTATAACCAAAACTGATGTCTTATATTGGAATCCGATTCATTCTTACAAATTTACAGAATGACACATGATAAATATAAATTAGAACATAAATTTAAAATACATAATCCGTATCCTAATGAATATTTGAATGCCCAAACCTAATTTTAAAATGTGTTCTTTAAAGTGCATTGTATGTCTTGTCCAACTAATTTTATATTTTATAAATATTATACATGTTTGTTGGTACAACTCGTAAAATTAAGTATAAATATATCAGTAATAATATATTGCATCATATCGTTAAATATTAATAATAGCCACCTATTCCTATTTATTTGAGAATATACACATATATATATTATGTATTATATATTTTTTTTGAATTTGAATACTCTTATCTATAAGAATTATATTATTATGTATGCACTGAAGGTTTTTGAAAAACATGTTTCTTGCGTTTGGATTAAAGTACAATTGTATATATATGGATGAATAGACGTATAATTCTTTTTATATTAGTAAAGAAAATATAGTTCATTATTTGTTTAGATTTAGTGTTAATCTAAATTGGATGCATTATTTTTTTAAACAATAGATTAATTATTTAGTTCTTTAATTTTAAGTTAGGGTATATACTTAATAATAATAATTAAATTATGTATAAGTAAAAATAATATGATAGTAAGTTAAATATAATGATCCAATCTAGACTGTCTGTAAGTAGAAATGGCAATTGGGCTCTCTCGTCCCGTTCCGTCCCGTATCGCAGCAGATTCGTCGTCGAGCGGGTCACGGCGGATCTGTCCCGCGCGGGTTGTGATCTTTTGAATGGCTATCCAATCCCGTACCGCATAATTTATAAGCCTTCGCGGGTCGTCCCGCGGGACGTCCTCTTCAGCTTCCTTCGTGAATGTTAAAGTAGAAGAGTTGTGTAAAGAAGTTGAAGAGAGCTGAACAACATCGATCGCAACAACATCCAATGTGATCACTCACTGGTTTAATGGTATTGAAGTAAGTGAGAGCCATTTGGACAGTGAAATTTAACTCTTTCATAAATATTCCTTGTTTGATTCTTTGTAAAGCAATGTTTCTTCATAGCAACAATAACTTAATACTAATGGTTTTTTCTTTTCTTTCAACTAAGCTATTGAACTTAGAGTACAAAAACAAGATTCTGCAGTAACCCAAACTCTCATTTCGAGCCGTTTAAAGAAAAAACAGTAGCTCTTCAACAAGCAGTAGCTCTTTAACAACATCATCGTAACAAAATTTAATTTTTTTTTAAAACACCACTGACAATACTGAAAACAAAACTCATCAACTTAAACAAGAAAATTCCACATAGTAATAAGACAATTTATAGTACTGAAAAAAAAACCAAACAAAAATGGGGACTTATGGTTGCGGTTTTCAAAATCCCGCTGGTTAACCTGTCCCACATTCGGCCCGTCCCGTTTTGAACCCGTCTGCATTCGACCCGTCCCATTTTGTGTCTGTCCACGAGGCCCGCAATTTTGTGGACTTATCAAATGAAGACCCAATTCCACCCTGCAGCAAGCTTTTACGTGCCAGACCCGCGGTCCAGATATTTGATTGCCATCCCTATTTGTAAATAGACAAAAATTTGTTTTGTTTGAATTGTATTGTTCTTAAAGTGATTTTTTGGTTTTCAAAAATTCTGACTTGCGCTTTCGGCAGAATAAATGTGAATTTACAATTCAAAAGTAATATTTAACAATTATAATAACTAACTTAATTATCTTTTTATTCTATTGAAATGATTCAAGTTTCAAAAACAACTATTAATAACTAACTTAGTAACCCTTTTTATTTATATTGAAACTATTTAGTTATATTGATTTGGAGATACAAATCTTGCATTTCAGCTTTACAATTTTTACTTATCCATAGTCCCAAGACATTATTTGAAAATTGTTTGAATAGGTGTTTTCACCACAATCATTTGAAAATCTAGTGACGTGTCCCATTAAAAAATGGTGGCATGCATTCTATTTAATTATGACATGACTTGTTATAACACACAGCTCAGCTATAAAAAAGTCAAAAGAATAAATGTATGGTAATTACCATAGTAAAAATAAATAATTTAAATATTAGGTATATTTATTATAAGCATAATAAATTAAATATTCATTTCTTAGTATTTTATATATTTTTATTGTTCCTAATAAAACGTGCTTTATATCATAGCATTATAAAAATTTAAAATCTGAAAATAATTTTTTTTTTTGTAAAATAGTATGTGGTTTTATATTTGTAAAAATTATCCATTTTACAAAATATATTTCAAAAATATAATATTACTTTTAAATTGTGTCATTACCATATTATTTATAGATAATACACTACTACTTTAAAAAAGTTGTTACATGATGTTAAAATTATTGTAACATGATCAATTTATTATTGATATATATTAAAATTTGATAAAAAATAGAAATTTTAATAGTATCAAAGCTAACTATTTTTAATAAATATATATACTTTTCTTTGGATTTTTAAATAAACAAACATCTATTTAAGTTTATTACTCAATGTAAAGGTAAGTCTAATCAAATTTCAAAATGAAATAACATATTTAAAATTTTATTGCAATAAAATCATTTAATTGAGTGATTAGCATTCCATTCATTAGGTTTAATAAATAGTTTTATAAGTTAATTTTGTAAAGTAAACAAAAAACTAAATTTATTAAATTTTATATTTTTCATAAATAAAATAGTAGAAATTTCTTATTTTATAATTACATATAATTTATTTAATTAAATTAATTGAAATAAAATCAGGTTAAAATTAAACTAAATAAAAGCTACAAATGATTACTTTATACTTTTCAAAAATTAATAAGTTCAAACTAATTAATTCATTAAAATTAAATATTCTAAAAGTTATTGTTTCTGCGCATGGTGAAAAAAACATCTAGTCAAATATTTAGATAATAAAACTTTAACTAGATGCAGTATCAAATGTTCATGTAACAATATCCAAATAAACAACATTTAAGCATGGCCATCCAAGTGCAACCACTAGATACAAAAGCTAACATGACTAAATTTTAAAATTTTGAGATGTAAATTTTACATTTGACATCTACATTTTTACATCACAAATATCTAGATACTTTAGTCATTAAAGATTTTGAATCCAAATGCAATATACAGATATAGATGGAATTATGTCCAAATGAAACATCTCAACCTTTTGCATCCAAATGAGAAACATCTCAACTTGTTTGGATACAAAAACGAACATACTTCTTGGTTTAAACATTCTGAAGAAAGATTAGCACATCTCATACAACGATTTAGTTGAAACTGGCAGTTGTGTAAATCAAAAGATAACCTTATCTATCATGGTCGGTTTTGAGATTTTAATAGTTAAAGACAATTTAATAAGAGTTTGTATAAGTTTTCTTTTTAAAATTTAACTTTCTTAATATTTTGAGAGTTATAAGTCAATGCTCAGTTGCTTATGCTCAGAATTACCTATGTTATCTATATAATGTTGGAATATGAGATTAACTTGATTAAAAATAATTTAAAGAGATTGCAGAAAAAATAATAAAGATATTTTTTTTTAGTCTTTACAATTGTAGCTATTAGGGACAAATGTCCCACATCGATAGTTAGAAAGGATTCTAAGTAGTATATAAGAAATATGATGTAATCCATTTATCACCAATTGGTTTTAGGTTGTAAACTCATCTGTCTTAATATGGTATCATAGTCCACAATCCACGCAGTCTAACCCGATCTATTATCAATCCAGCCCAAAGTCAGTCTATCGATATTTGTCCAAACATTCCAAGATTTCTTTCTCAAAGAGCCATCATATATTAGAGACAAATGTCCACATCGATAGTCAGAATTAAGGATCTTAAGTAGTATATAAGATAGATATGTTAATCCGCTTATCACCAATTACTTTTAAGTTGAAAGCCCAACTACAAAAGATTATAAATAACTTTACCATATTAGGGAATCAAAATACTTTTGTGGGTAAAAATGTTTAGTGGAATCAAAATACTTACTTCAAAAACTTAAATGAAAACAAATATTTGGCTTTATTGGCCTTCCGCGTCTGTTTTCATCTGTGGTCACTTCTTCACTCTAACATATAGATCATGATTAATCTGGATTTCTTAAGACGAGGTTCTTAGCGGAAGTTAAGAAACTGTTTCTTAATTTTTAACTAAAAACGCTAAGAGCATGATGAACTCCCGGGTTCTAAAGACGAGATTCTTAGCGGAAACTAAGAAACTGTTTCTTAACTTTTAACTGAAAACGCTAAGAACCGGTTCTTAAATGAGGACTTTAAGAATCGATTCTTAGCATTTTTAGTTAAAAGTTAAGAAACAGTTTCTTAACTTCCGCTAAGAACCCTGTCTTAAGAACCTCGGGTTAATCATGGTCTAAGAACCAGTTCTTAAAGTCCTTATTTAAAAACCGATTCTTAGCGTTTTCAGTTAAAAGTTAAGAAACAGTTTCTTAGTTTCCGTTAAGAACCCCGACTTAAGAACCTGGGGTTAATCATGCTCTTGATATCCTCGAACAAGTCGTATAGTATTACGAACACATTTTTTGCCGTCGAATTATTTCCTCTTTATAAATGATAAGGGTCCTTGTTAATAAGTAACTAGATTTTGACCCGTGCAACCGCACGGGTGTTTGTTCGTGTATAAGTAGTTATATAAACATTTTGTTTTCACTTGTAAATTGGTATATATCATAGTAATCACATATTTACGATATGTATAGTAAATGTTTTTCAAACATAATAATATTATATAATACAATGTTTTAATCAAATAGATTATTTCAAATTTTCTATATTATACATGTTTGAATTCAAACATGTGTTTGTTTCTTCTTCTATATTTTATAGTTTGTTAGATTAGTATTTCATTTTAAAATAAATTAATATAAATAGAGCTTGATTAACTATTAGTATACTTTAATTTTCAAAGATAATATAAACTTTGAAGAAATTTTTGCTAAAAACTAAACTTATAGCTTCATAAATTAATATTATAAAGAATTTTATTAAAAATAAATTTTTAAAGAATTTCTTTTTTTAAAACAATATAATTTAAAATTTTACATCGAAATAAATTTATCTAGTATATATAACGTGTAAACTTTGTTAGGGTATATAAATATTCTATATTACGAATATGTGATTTTTGTTAATATATTGTGGATTCATTTAACTATTATTGACATATTTCTTTATAAATAATAGAAGATTCCTAAACTTATATCTTTTGACATATTTTGCATGACTAAGTTGGAAGGTGTGGGATAATTTACCAAAACGGAATTGTTAAGCGTATATTTGTTACTATAGATATGATTTTTCATAAGATATAATAATGATAAGATTATTAGAGAGTTAATGTAACATGACTTTCTAGTAATAGTCCATTTTAAAAAAAAATCACGCATGAAGTCAAGTCATGACTTCTGTTTTAATATATAAGATTATAAATGAAAATTATGAAATGAAAAGTCAAGTCTTCGCAAAATGCCTCGACGTGAAGTTTCAAAAAATATCTCGACGTGGTTTTACTTTTCGTATCCACATACTTTTCTATAGTTTATTATTCGACTAAGAATAATAAATACTAATACACTTGCTTGAGTCCTCTATAAAAGACCCTCACTCAGTGACTCAAGTCATCATCTCCTTCCTTCTCAATTTCCGTAACAACTCTTTATACTCTCTGCTTCTTGTTTTTTAATTTCTTGCTGGTCTCTTTGTTTTCCTCTTTAAACCCTTTAGGCCAAGGTTTTGTCTCGAAATGGCTTCTTCCAATGAGAACGATGATGTTCCCATGCTTCCAGTTTCAGACACATCATCATCTCGTACTAGGTCACGTAGCATTTCCCTAGCGAACACTTCTTCCACCATTGACGTATTTGAAAACTCGAGTGTTGGTTTAGGCTACACAGATCCTCTGGGGACCCAGAGACGGCCTCCTCCTTCTACTGGTGGTTCTTCTGATTTCATTGGTGCCTCCTCCTCTCAGCCTGAGTTGGTCTCGAAACATGAACATCTTCTGATATCTGGAAAATTGGGGATGTGTAATGATCCTTACTGTACCAGTTGCCCTCCAGACTACAAACTCAAAGCTGCTAAAATCTCCACTTCTGGTTCCACGGTATCTTGTTTTGTTTTTATTTATTTACTCTACAATCAGTTTGAGACGTAAGTAAATGTTAGCTTGAGACTCAAGTAGATTTTGTTGAATGACCGAGTCTTTTCTTTTATGTCTTGCTAGCCCCGTAATGCCCTGGATGATGATGCTAATAAGGGCTGGTTTAGGCGATTTGCTACATCTATTGATAAATGCTTACCGTTACCGAAAATCATGGAGCCTCACTCTAAAACCGTTCAGAGCAGGAATAAATTCTTTGCCTATACATGCTTGTTCTCTATTTTCGTAGATCCCTTCTTTTTCTACCCCATAGAAGTCAATGAGGTATGAGATATCTCTCTTTTTCTTCTCATGTTTTGTGCCATTGTGCTTAAGCACCACCGTTTTTCATACTTCAGGAGGACAGATGCATTAAGATCAATTGGCTGTTGGCTAACATAATTGTAGCTATCAGATTTTTAGCGGATGCTTTGTACTGTATTAACATCCTATTTCAGGTGTGTTTCCTTTTGCTTTCATTTTGTTATAAGAGAATCTGTTGGCTTACTGCTTCTTATTTCATATTTTGTTGCAGTTTCGAATGGCATATGTAGCTCCCGAGTCTACGGTTGTTGGTGCTGGCCAGTTGGTTTATGATCCAATAAAAGTTGCTGGCCGCTACTTACTAGGAAAGTTTAAACAAGACATTTCAATAGTGATACCAATTCCACAGGTGTCATAATGTTAGAGCTACACCAGTTTTAAAAAATATGTTATTGGAATATTTACGTTTACCGTTGATCTCTCCTTTCTCTTTTCTCTGTTCATTACAGATACTGATGCTATGGGTGATACCACACGTGTTAGGCATATCTGGGGCAAACGATATAAAGAACCTTTTACGCACTGCAATTCTTATCCAATGTCCTATAAAGTTACATAGGCTTATTCATCTTCTAGCCGGACAAAGACCGACAGGGTTCATGTTTAAGTCAGCTAGGGCTAACTTTTTTATTAATCTTTGCACCTACATGCTTGCTGGACATGTTGTTGGCTCTTGCTGGTATCTTTTTGGTTTGCAGGTATGAAAAAAGTTCCAAGACTTGTATCATTGACTTTACACTAATATTCTTTTTAAGAAAAAGAACTAGATTCTGATTATTCATTCATCTTCTTTCAAATTGTATTTATTAATCTTCTTTCAAATTCTTGTCTATATGAATACTCAATTACTAGTTTGGTTTGAAGAGTCTAAATGATTCTGATGTGTGATACGCATGAATATTTCTAACAAAATCTAATTTACATACTTAAAATATTTCAACATTTTTATGTGTATTTGATTTTAAAAAATATATATAATATATTATTTGTATTTACAAACAAGAAATTTATATAAGATATAACCTAATTTTATTTTTCAATTTTTTTAACCCTTAGCATTATCATTTTATATAAAATCTCTGTAATTTATTCGAATAATTATGTGATATATATATATATATATATTTGATAAATATTTAATTATATAATTAGTTGATGTCAATTTATTGACTTGAACATTTATACAAAATATGAAATTTAATATGAATTTTTTTTTATTTATTAAATAATTTGGAAAAATATTAATAAAAATTTATTAAAAATAAAACATAGTGTTTATTTTGTTTAGACACAAGATTAATTATTGTGTTGTTTAGATACATATATTTAATTCTATAAATTATTTTAATTAAATTTTAGTGTTTTTGATATGTTATATAATATAACATATAACTAAATGTTATGTCTAACCAAATGTTTTTGTTTCAATAAGAGAGATTAGACTAATATTATGTTTTTTAGTCACTTCTCTTGTCTTAACCAACGGAATGGAAGATGTGTATATTTATTTTTAGTGGTTTATTGATTCTTCTCGTTGCATGCTTCCTTTTTTGTCTCTTGCAGAGAGTTAATCAATGTCTTAGAGATGCTTGCGATTATTCTGATTCTGCATGCAAACAACTAATAGATTGTGGTCGTGATCATGAAGCGGAAGTTTTAGATGCTTGGAAAGGTAACGTGAGTGCCAGTGCTTGTTTTGAGGAGGGTGGTTTTCAATATGGAGTATATTGGAAGGCAGTCAATCTCACTCATGACCCTAATGTGCTCACAAGATACACATACTCTCTTTTCTGGGGGCTTCAGGTAATTCAAGTTTACACAACTCTTCAACTAGTTTGCATTGGCTGGCATAATGTTGAACTCTTGAGTTATTATTGTTTATTACTTTCAAAAGCAAATCAGCACGCTCGCTGGAAACCAAGTCCCAAGTTACTTTATTTGGGAGGTCTTATTTACCATGGCTATCATCGGACTGGGGCTTTTCCTTTTCGCGTTTCTTATTGGTAATATGCAGAACTTCCTTCAGTCTCTCGGCCGCAGGTAAAATTACTCTCATCAATCGCTGTACAAGAGAAGATATCGATCAAGACATGATGGATGATCATCTCTCTGTTTACTATGTTTTGTCCACCTTAGGAATATGGAAATGACTCTAAGACAGCGTGATGTGGATCAATGGATGAGACATAGACTGTTTCCAGAACGCATAAAAATGTATGTATGTGAACTATGAAGAACTACTTGGTCTCATCACTAACTGTAAAGCTAACTGAATAGTTGTTTTTCTATATTTAAAGGAGGGTGCAAGAATCTGAGTGGTTTCACTGGACTGCTAGTGGAGGAATTAACGAAGAATTGCTCTTGGAGAATATGACGGATGACATTCAAAGAGATATAAAACGACATCTCTTCGCATTTCTCAATAAGGTAAACATCAGAGTCCATTTCCTTCTCTCTTCGATTGTTGAAAATGCTAATGGCTTTGCATAGGTGAGGATATTTTCGAAGATGGATGAACCATTCTTAGATGCCATCCGTGAGAGGCTGAAACAGAGGACTTACTTAAAGAGTAGCATGGTCTTGGACCGCAATGGTCTAGTTAATAAAATGGTATTCATAGTGAGAGGTAAGATGGAGAGCATTGGAGAAGAAGGTTCTCGTACTCCTTTATTAGAGGGAGACGTTTGTGGTGAAGAACTTCTCACTTGGTGCAAAGAACGCTCTTCTGGTAACATCCTTTGTTGACTCTTTGTGCTCATACCTCTCAATGTTTCCGGTTAAACCTCAAAACATAAAGTATACACTTAGATGACAATGTATAGGGGAACTGGTTATTCTTTGAAATTTTCAGATGGGACTAGTTGTGATGATATGGGCCCAATATCAAATCAGTTTACTTCTGACCCAAGAAAAGCCCAAGACGAAAGAGTGTCCACCAAGGAATGATTTCCTTTCTTCTCCTAATGTTGGCTACGGCAATTCACGAGATGTGTAAAGAAAAGGGAATTATACAAAAGCTAATGGGATTAGGAAAGGCAATAGCTTTTAGTATAAATAAAGNAGAGAGGCAAGATCAATAAGAGAGATAAAGAAAGATCAAGAGAGATTAGCAAATTAAGAGAGGTTTTTGCTTTGGTTTATCTTGTGATCTTTATAGTTTGTTCTTGAGACATTATTCTTGAAAGAGTGAACAAAGATAGGTTTTTGGCATCAAGTTTATTCTAAATTCTATAGCACAAAGTAGGTTTAAAACCTAACAAGTGGTATCAGAGCAATCCAGGTTTGATTGGAAGTGCTAGTTAGAATTATGGAACCAACTCGAGGAAAGTTTGAGATGGAGAAGTTTGATGGCAAAGGTGACTTTGGGATGTGGAAGTTCAAGATGATGGGACAGCTGGAGATCCAAGGTCTACTTTCGGTTCTTAAGGAAGATTTTACAGTCTTGACAGAATCTGGAAAAGAAGTAGAAGGAACGGATCCAAAGGTTGATCAGAAGAAGGCTGATAAGGATCTGAGAGTAAGAAGTCTCTTGGGAGCGTGTTTGAGTGATTCTATTCTAAGGAAGATTATGCATGAAACAACTGCATTAGGTATGTGGAAGGCCCTCGAAAAGAATTATCAAACAAAGTCTCTTCCCAACAGAATCTACTTGAAGAAACAATTCTCTTGCTACAAGATGGAAGAGGACAAGACGATAGAAGACAACGTGGATATTTTTCTGAAGCTAATTGCAGACTTGGAGAGTCTCAAAGTTACCATATCAGATGAAGATCAAGCAATTCAACTATTGTCGGGACTTCCAGAAGCATATGAACAATTGGTTCACACACTCCAGTATGGAACTGGGAAAGAAACGCTTACCGTGAATGAAGTTGTAACTTCAGCTTATTCCAAAGAAGCGGAACTTAAGCAAAAAGGATTACTTAATAAAAGTAAACCAGCTTCTGAAGGATTATATGTTGAGTCACGTGGAAGAACTCAGAAAAAGTCAGGGAATAATAATAATAATTGGAGAGGGAGATCTAAAAACAGAGGAAAGTTTCAGTCGGATCAGAGATCTGATGAGAACAACACGGGTTGTTTTATTTGTGGAAAAGAAGACCATTGGAAGCGGGAATGTCCTGAAAGAAGGAGACGTCCAAATTCTGCAAATTTTACAAGGGAGCCTGTACAGCCATTGGTGTTAACTGTTAGCAAGCGAGATACACGCAAGGAATGGATCATGGATTCAGGTTGTTCATTCCATAGTACACCTGACAAAGAAGTCTTATTTGATTTCAAGGAGTACGACGGGGGAAGTGTATTAATGGCTAATAACACTAGAGGTAGCATCAAAGGAACGGGCAAGATTCAGATTCAGATTCAGAATCCAGATGGTTCTAAAGTGATACTCAAGGATGTTAAATACATGCCAGAAGTGAGTAGGAATTTGATATCTTATGGGATGCTAGAAAAATCAGGTTGTAGGTACGTAGGACGCGGCTTCAAGGTTCAGTTTTACAAAGCTAAGAAGAAAGTAATCTCAGGAAAATACAAAGATGGGTTGTATTTTCTTGACGGAACGGTTGTAAAGAGTAAAGTGGATATTCCAAAAGCTGAGAAGGAAGCTAGAGAAAAGAAATTAAAGAAGGTGTCCTTCAGCGACAATCTAGTTCAGGGACCAAGTCCGTATGGGTTTAGAAAAGAAAAGTCATCAGCTCAAGGTGGAGACTCTTTTTCAATAGAAAAATTTGAGTCAAGAAAAGAAGCTGATAATGGGAAGTTTCTAGATGATTATTGTCTTTCAAAGTTGGAAGATAAAAGTAATGATAAAGCATCATCAAAAGAGAATCAAAGGCTTGACGGGTTCAAGAAAGATTCAGAGGTTTGCATTGAAAGTTTTTCAAACTCAGATTATGCAACAAGCTTAGATGAGGATGAATCGACGACAGGGTTTCAGTTCAAGGTTAGTGATGCAGAAGTCGATTCTATCATTACAACAACTAGGAAGGAAGATGTATCAAACAAGATAGATACTACGGCTAATCATGTAGAGTGGTTAAAAGAAAGTGCACCTGATCAGAAGTTGCAGCCTTGCTGTGAACTTCCTAATGTCCACTAATAGGAGAAAAGCGTCACAGGTAAGTTTATTATCGATACACCTCGCACAAGAAGAAATAATGAGTAAGGACATACTGTTATTTCTCATCGATAATAAAAAGGCTAGTAAGGAACAAGAAAAGTTACCTGTGACGGATAAGACGAGGTGGGTGTTTTAGTTTAAGGTGGAGCAGCTGAAACAAAGGAAAATTGCTAATAGGTCTCAAACAAATCGGATGAAGGGAAGGGAAGTATGTTAAAGTAATACCTGAGAGAACGTCTTAAACACCATAGTGGTGAAGGGAGACGAGTATCTCAGGCTAGAGAAGAATCACAGGGTTGCCAAGCAAAAGGGGAAGGTTGATGAGAAACGTCTTAAACACCATAGTGGTGAAGGGAGACGAGTATCTCATGTTCGGGAGAAGCAAAGGAGAACGTTGTCTAAGAAGCTGAAAAGTTGATATGTCACAAGATGAAGTATACCGGATAAACTAAAGGAAGATCCGTGAGAGTCGTCAAAGGTTTCACTATCAGGATCATGACAAAGAAAAAAAAAAGTGTTTTTTAGTGATAATCAGGTCATAACTATGAAATAAAGAAGCTTTGAGAAGAGGACTAGAAGAAGGTCTCACCAGAAAACTGCAGAACTCTGGTGAAACTAGTTCGTCTAATCATCCTCGAAGAAAGAGTCATCTCGTGGTAACGACAGTTCCGTAAAGGATGAGAAACCGCTAAGGATGCGCATCAGTGGTTTGAATCTTACGGATTAGAGATACTGAGAAAATTTTGAAAATCAAAGTTATGATTTTGAAAAGTATTTGGTGAGATTGCTAGGAATCAAAACCAAAGATCACTACATGATCAAAGAAATTAGTTAAGGAAAAAGTAATTTCAAAAGGTTACGGGGTCATGACCTGTGTTGACTAGCAACAATGGTGGAGTGGAGGATCACGATGAATTCCATCAGAGAAGTTGAATTGTTGTTACAGTGATGGAGTGACGGAGTAGTAGATGACGAAGGCATAACGGTGGTCAGACTTCACGGACTCAAGTTTGGATCCATGAGCGTCGGAGGTGGAGGCGAGTTTTGATCGAGACAGAAACGTTCGGCGGTCGGGATCACACCGGCGAGGTGGAGTGTCATCAGGGAAGCTTCACATCTGAGGAAAAGGGATGACATATCAATTGGCAGAAACGGCAGGAAACTTGGCAAAGCTTCAATGATCTCGAATTGTGTTTGGAAAAGAAACCGGAGCGGAGAAGACTTGATGGAGGTAGTGACTGTGTATGTGTCACAAGGATCGTCAAGCTACGGAGAAGAAATGGTGAGATGGTGGCGTTGCTTAACGAAGAAGACGCAAAGGGAGGAGAATGGATTTGGGCCCAAGGTGGAGATTGTGATGATATGGGCCCAATATCAAATCAGTTTACTTCTGACCCAAGAAAAGCCCAAGACGAAAGAGTGTCCACCAAGGAATGATTTCCTTTCTTCTCCTAATGTTGGCTACGGCAATTCACGAGATGTGTAAAGAAAAGGGAATTATACAAAAGCTAATGGGATTAGGAAAGGCAATAGCTTTTAGTATAAATAAAGNAGAGAGGCAAGATCAATAAGAGAGATAAAGAAAGATCAAGAGAGATTAGCAAATTAAGAGAGGTTTTTGCTTTGGTTTATCTTGTGATCTTTATAGTTTGTTCTTGAGACATTATTCTTGAAAGAGTGAACAAAGATAGGTTTTTGGCATCAAGTTTATTCTAAATTCTATAGCACAAAGTAGGTTTAAAACCTAACAACTAGGACAACGGGATTACTTAGCAAGAGAGATGTTTGGTGCGTGACAAACGTGGAGGGATTTTCACTCAGTGCAGCAGATCTTGAAGACGTCATGAGTTTGTTCCCGAATCTCGAGATTCCTAAGGAGTCATAAGGTATGAATCTCCATAGTGGTTAGGCAGATTCAAGTGGGTTGGAGATATAGAAGGAGACGGTTTCGGAGATTGTACTGCTCAGTCTATTAGATTGTAATCGTCATTCTCGATAGATATTTGATGATATTAATTAGCTTGGTGTTGTGTTTCAAAAAAAAAAAAAATGCGCTTGGTGTTGTCATAAATTATATTACACGATGTATTTGTCGAATTAATAAGATCATTTCACCTAAGTTTAGATTGAATAACATCTCAATAACGTCATTACCTTTCTATTTCTCCTCCTTCAAAGATTAGGTGAGTCTATAGGTACAGCTTGAAAGATAGGGAATTAGCAGAATTCCTATATATAATCCCGGAGCATTATAATATTTGAATGTAATCACGTGGCATTTGTAGTGCATAAAAAAAATATTTTTTTTTCTTTCGTTAAATAAAAACTATAGAATTACCTAATATAAATAAATGAATGCCAATGACTACACCAATTATGCTTAATTGTATGGTGACATGCAACAAGTTTCTAAAATTTTATTTCAATAACTTGGAATGTTTTCTAATCAAATTAATAATATACAGGTCTATTCAAAAAGCTTCCTACCTACAAAATGTGTGATAATATATGTCTCAAGTATTGAATTACACCAACTATCATAAGTTGTGATAAACACCAAAATTTTATAATTATGTTACAAAATCATTATTTGAAATACTTTCTTATCGAATTAAAAAGATACGAAAACTTCATAAATTTCTGAATATTGAATTTGATCCATGCTCAAAATCAGATTTGAGTCTTAAATTCGGCCTTATCCTTGATCAACCAATTAAAATGGAGATTTATTGAATTGGCTATATTTCATTTTTTATTAACTCTGATATTGAATAATTAATTTAAAAACAAAAGACATGGAATAAAAATTGGTAAAAAAATTCTGAATTTGATTACAAATCAATGAGTATTATTCATCATTTTATTGTGCTTGAATTATTATTGGTTAATTACTCAATTTTTAAATGAGAACTAAATAACATAAAATGTAATACTCAATTTGTCTTCGTTTAGTAGCTTGAATGGTTTAGATCATATGAGTCATTTACTTGTATTCGTAGTGGTTTAAACATCTGAGTCTTAGATAAACTTATCTGGATACGAAATCCGCAAACAAGTAGCATACGAACTCATTTTTTAGCCATCGAACTATTTACACTTTTTATAAATGATAAGGGTTCATGTTAATAAACAATTATAAACGAAAATTAAGAAATGAAAAGTCAGTCTCCGCAAAATGTTAAGTCTTCGGACAATTCTGAAATGAAAGTTGTTGCCACAAACAAACAAAAAAAAGTCAGTCGTCTCAAAATGCTTGGACGTGGCTTTACTTTTTATATCCACACACTTTTCGTTAGCTTATCGATCGACTAAGAATAATAAATAATCCACCTACTTTACTTCTCTATAAAAGACACTGGTCCAGTGACTCAAGTCATCATCTCCTCCCTTACTCAATTTTCCGTAACTCTCTATAGTCTCTGCTTCACTTATGCCCTAGCTTCTTCTTTTTCTTCTTACTGGTCTCTTTATTTTCTTCTTGAAGCCTTTCTCCAGCCCAAGATTTTGTCTCGAAATGCCATCGCCCAACGAGTACGATAATGTCCCCATGCTTCCAGTTTCAGCCACATCATCATCTCGTACTTCCCCAGGAAACACTTCTTCCACCATTGACGTATTTGAAAACTCGACTGTTGTTTTAGGCTACACAGATCCTGTTGGGACCCAGAGAAGGCCTCCATTAGTGAAAATGAGTGACCCTCTTGCCTCTACTCGCAGTACTGTGCCTCCCTTTACTCTTCCTCCTGGTGGTTCTTTTGATTCTGGCACTTCTGATTCTTCGGTATCTTGTTCTGATATTCTTTACATTACAATCAGCTTAAGACTTACTTGAGAATCAAGTAAATGTTAGCTTGCGCCTTAAGTAAATTTTGCTGAAATACCAAGTCTTTTCTTCTACCTTGTTAGTTACATAATGCTCTGGATGAGGATGACGCTAAAGGCTGGGATAGGCGATTTGCTACATATGCTGATAAATACTTACCCAAAATCAGGAATCCGCACTCTAAACACGCTCAGATCTGGACCAAATTCTTTGTCCTTTCATGCTTGTTGTCTATTTTCGCAGATCCCCTCTTTTTCTTCCCCATAGAAGTCTATAAGGTATGAGATATCTCTCATTTGCTTCTCATGTATTGTATTCTTGCGCTTGAGCACCATCCATCTTTCATACTGCAGAAAGACATGTGCATGAGGATCGATTGGCGGACGACTAATGCATTGGTAGCTGTTAGAAGTTTAACTGATGTTTTATTCGGTGTAAACATCCTGCTTCAGGTGTGTTTTATTTTTATTTCACTTTTTATAAGAGAATCTGCTGGCTTACTGCTTCTTATTTCATATATATTGTTGCAGTTCCGATGGGCATATGTAGCTCCTGAGTCTACGGTTGTTGGTGCTGGCCAGTTGGTTGTTGATCCAATAAAAATTGCTAGCCGTTACTACCGAGGAAATTTCTTCCTAGACTTGTTCATAGTGTTGCCACTTCCACAGGTATCATAGTGTTCGAGGTACACCAGTTTTGTGTATTATTTATAAAAATATAACTGGAATATGTTTGTGGTTTTACCGTTGATCCCTCATTTGTATTTTTCTTTTGGTTACAGATATTGTTAGTAGGGGTAATTCCACAACACTTGGGTACATCTTGGGCAAACAGTACAAAGAACCTTTTACGCTTTGTGGTTCTTGTCCAATACATTCCAAAGTTACATAGGCTTTTTCCTCTTCTAGCCGGACAAACACCAAAAGGGTTCATAGTTGAGTCGGCATTGGCTAAATTTTTTATAAATCTTCTCACCTTCATGCTTGCTGGTCATGTTGTTGGCTCTTGTTGGTATCTTTTTGGTCTGCAGGTATGGAACTTGTATCATTCACTTTAAACTAATTTCCTCTTTTTGAATGAAGTAAACTAATTAATATATTTTATTGTGTATAATCCCTCTGTTTTATAAAAAAAAAGTGTCATTTATAAATAATTTTATTTATCTCAGATACTATTGGTTAGAGAGGTATAATTTGTGTGAAAAAGGTCAAAGTGACACTTTATTCAGAAACCGAGGGGGTATTTCTAGTGGTTGATTGTTATTGTTGCATGCTCCCTTTTTTGTCTTTTGCAGAGAGTTAATCATTGCCTTCGAGATGCTTGCGGTAATTCTGGTTATGAATGCAAACAACTAATAGATTGTGGTCGTGAAAAAAATAGCCAAATTTTACAAGCGTGGAGAAGAAATGTTAGTGCCAATGCATGTTTTCAAGAGGACGGTTTTCATTACGGAATCTATTGGAAGGCAGTCAATCTCACCACTAACACTACTGTTTGGTACACAAGATACAGTTACTCTCTTTTCTGGGGGTTTCAGGTAATTCAAGTTTACACAACTGTTCAACTAGTTTGCATTGGTTTGACATAATGTGGAACTCTTGAGTTATTGTCAATTGTTTACTACTCTCAAAAGCAAATCAGCACGCTTGCTGGAAACCAAGTCCCAAGTTACTATTTCGGGGAGGTCTTATTTACCATGATTATCATCGGTCTGGGGCTTTTGCTTTTCGCGTTTCTTATTGGTAATATGCAGAACTTCCTTCTGTCTCTCGGCCGCAGGTAAATAACTCCCATCATTGTATAAAAGAAGATATCTCAAGACATGGTAGATGATCTCTCTCTTGAATGTGTTTTGTCCACCTTAGGGATATGGAAATGACTCTAAGACGCCGTGATGTAGAGCATTGGATGAGCCATAAACGGTTTCCAAAAGACATAAGAAAGTATGTAAACTATGCCTCGCCTTACACGTTAATTTCTGAAGACTAATAAGTCGTCTCATCACTAGCTGTAAAGCTAACTGAATAGTTGTTTCTATTATTTCAGGAGGGTGCGAGATGCTGAGCGGTTAAACTGGAATGCTACAAGAGGAGTCAACGAAGAATTGCTCTTTGAGAATATGCCTGATGACCTTCAAAGAGATATAAGACGACACCTCTTCGCATTTCTCAAGAAGGTAAACATCATAGTCCATTTCCCGTAATGTTGGCTCTCTTTCCTTCTCTTTTCTTTGATTATTGAAAATTTTAATGGCTTTGCAGGTGAGGATATTTTCGAAGATGGATGAACCAATTTTAGATGCCATCCGTGAGAGGCTGAAACATAAGACTTACTTGAATGATAGCATTATCTTGCACCGCGGAGATCTAGTTAAAAAAATGGTATTCATAGTGAGAGGCAAGATGGAGAGTACTGGAGAAGACGGTTCTAGTACTACTTTATTAGAGGGAGACGTTTATGGTGAAGAGCTTCTCACTTGGTGCGAACGCTCTTCTCTAAACCCTGGTACATCCTTTTGTTGACTCTATAAGCTCATAACTCTCAATGTTTTGGGTTAAAAACTTTAAACATAAAGTATACACTTAGATGACAATGCATATGTGAACTGGATATATGCTTTGAAATTTTCAGATGGGACTAGGATAAGGATGCCATCAAAGGGATTGCTTAGCAACAGAGATGTTAAGTGCGTGACGAACGTGGAAGCGTTTTCACTCAGTGTAGCAGATCTTGAAAACGTCGTGACCTTGTTCCCGACTCTCGAGATTCCTAAGGAGTCATAGAGTGCAAGGATCCATAAGGTATGAATCTCCATAATGGAGGCTACGATCTGCTAGGCAGATTCAAGTGGCTTGGAGATACAGAAGGAGAGGGCCTCGGAGATTGTACTGCTCTGTCTATTAGATTTTAATCTTCATTCTCGATGGATATATAAGCTTGGTGGTTGTCATACAACTATATTATACGATGTATATGTCACTTTAATAAGATCATTTTCACCTAAGTTTAGATTGCTAAACATCTCAACCGTAGTTACCCCCTTTCAAATTCTCTTCCTTCAAAGATTACATGTAAATTTCCAACTTTCTTACTTGTATAAATTGTGAAAAGCAAAAAGAGATCGATGTGGTATGGTTTTGTGTATGATGCGTAAATGGTTTTGGTGAAATCAACACAATAATAATAAATAATAAAACAAGTGACTCTCCTCGAAGTAAGTTTTTTAAATGGAAAACCTCAAAAAAAGCCACGTAAGAAATTTCCCTTGATCCTACTGATGTGGAAGTAGTTGAAATAAAGGGGTCTAGGTTTTAAACTTGGAAGTGACCACTTATGATTCTGAATGTTCTGGTGTCTCTGTATCTTTGTTTCTTTCGTGGACTATTGTGTTCATATGTTCATTCATAATGTGTGTTCTTCTCCAATACTTTGTTGGTTTTATTAGTACGACCAGTTCACTTATATCCTGATATGCTTTACTCATTTGCATGTTTTATCTCGTAGTAGCAGGTGAAATTATGCTTATAAAAAGGTACAAACATTATTTACAATAAATTTTAAGCTAAATACTCTATATGTTCCTAAATAATCTATGTTTTAGAATTTTCACACTTATTAAGAAAACACTTAAATTTTTGATAATAAATGCATTCACTACAAGAAAACTAAACATTTACTAGGAAACTTTACTAGGAAAATAATTCCTCGTAAAATTACTACGAGTTTACTTCGAGTTTACGAGGAAACCATGTTTCCTCGTAAGGTTCTCGTATACTTACGAGAAAACAGTTTCCTCGTAAAGTCGTAGTAACATTACTAGGACTTTACGAGGAAAAAAACGCGGGCANTAAACATTTACTAGGAAACTTTACTAGGAAAATAATTCCTCGTAAAATTACTACGAGTTTACTTCGAGTTTACGAGGAAACCATGTTTCCTCGTAAGGTTCTCGTATACTTACGAGAAAACAGTTTCCTCGTAAAGTCGTAGTAACATTACTAGGACTTTACGAGGAAAAAAACGCGGGCATAGCTATTTCCTAGTAAAACAGTTTCCTCGTAAAGTCCTAGTAATTGCTTACTACGAAATTAAGAGGAATAATTTTGTTACTACGAAATTAAGAGGAACTAGATAGAAAATATCGAATTTAAATTTTATAGCTACTTTCCCTAGCAATTTCTTAGTAAATTCTCAGATTCGAAAATTTCTATAAATACCACCATATGTGATTCATTTGAAACACACCAAACAAATACAAAATACTCAATTCATAACTGAAAGAAGTTCACAGTCAACATAATAGTTTCTTATCAACTCCTCATAGCTTTTCCTCAAAGAAGTAGCTTGGGGCTTTTCTTCAGGTAAATAGTTCGAGGAAAGCTATGTGGGGTTGATAAAAACCGTTCCAATGACTGTATACTTCTTTTAGTTTTTTTAAAAAAATTTGTGATTTGGGGTTTAGGAAGATGTATAGGTATAAGTTATGGAAGTTGGTTTAGGTTTAGGGTTTAGGTTTAAGGTTAGGGTTTAGGGAATTTAGATTAGGTGGTTAGTTTAGGGAACTTATATTAGGTTGTTTAGTTTTGAAAATTTGGGGTTTAGGTGTA
>CAKOAT010337376.1:245710-293251 GCA_932364175.1 Eruca vesicaria subsp. sativa
ATAAATTAATAATCATGGTCTTATAAAATAAATTATATATATATATATATTGTACCAAAATATAATAATATTAATTAAACATATTATTTCACACAGCAATATTAATAAATAACAAAAATTTAAGACAAATTAAAATTATAATACAATCATAAGAATTTACATTAAAATAAAAACTACATAAATTGAAATATTACATATTACAATACTAAATCTCTTTACTAATTTTGTCAATACCATAAATTAATATGTGCATAGTGTTTAATTATTAAAGTTTGATGATCATAATTAATTATTAATAAAATTGAGCACTAAACTGTAAAATAAGAAAAAATAATTGAAGGACACCATTGAAGAACCATCCCTTTATCATTTTATTTTAAAGATGAACTTCATAAAAAATGAGGGACTGGTCGGAGATGGTCTCATGCAGAAACAAATAGGATGTTGATTAGTTTTGTCAAAAAAAAAGGCTGTCAGATTTGTCTTGAAGATCTTGGTGGAAGTTATAATCTGGTAGATATAGCAATCATAAATTTGACAGTAGTTGATATATGGCTATTATGACAACTCTGTCCTATATGTCGTGGTTTGGTGATTAGCTTGTTAATCATATTTCTGGTGGTCCTTGATTTTGAATAGATAACCTCTACTTTTTAGACTGTTAGCTAATTGCAATTAGGATTCCTAGCTACTTTTCCGATGGGATTCAAGAAAAAGAATATAATTCTTTCACCGGTCAGAAGAAACATTGACATTGTGGAATGAGCAAATGAAAAGAAAATAGCTGAATCCAAAATGGACATAAAAAAAGATCGAACCGACTGTCTAACCAATCTGAACCGCAAGTTAATAGCAATGAAATTCATAAATGGTGGGCTATTGGGCCGTAAAAAGGCCAGTCATCTTAAAAAGTAGGAAAAAAGAAAAAAGAAAAATAAAAAAAAAGTCAAAGACCGGCCGGGCACATTGCTACGGCGTAGATACGAGTCCGACGCGCGCAGAATCAAATAGAGAGAGAGATCAAGATAAAGAAGAAGATGGCATTGCAATGGCTGATTCTAACGTATGTGGTTGCTGCGGAGGTCGTAATCGCCGTGATCTTGACTCTCCCATACCCTATGCTCGTGAAGAAACGAATCGTGTCACTTGTCTCCCTTATACTCCAGCCTGCCGCCTCCATCGTCGCCTTCGCTGGATTTCAACTCCTAGGTGATCACCTCTCTCTCTCTCTCTCTGGTCTAATTTCTCACTATTCGGGATGGATATGGTCTTTTATTGTTTGGGTTTGAGTGATTTTGGTTTAGTTTGGTATGTGCTCATGTGAATTGGTACGTTTGTTTCAGATCTTTACTGGAAGAATGAGCATAGACTAATGTGTTCGTCTGAGGTTTGCACTGCTACAGAGCGTGATCGCTACGAGAAATCCGTAAGTGTTTCAGATCTTTAGCTGAAGATTATAACGAGGTAATATCATCCGAGGATTGAATTTAGTAGTTACAGTTGTCTCACGGCAATTAAGTTCTACCAGGAAAAAAAAACGGCCGCATTCGTGACTCAAATCAGGACGTATTACTTTTTTTCGTTTCTGATTTTCTGAAGCTTACAGTTTTGTGCCCAAAAACATTCTTGATTCCCAAACTTACTATAAACAGCTCTTACATGCCTCGAACCAATATGGTATCGAAGCTTTTCGTTAACATACTGAATCGCTTGAGATGAGGCACGAAAAAGCAACACACCTTAGTTATATTAATTGCATATTTTGTCACAGACTCGGAGGGGTTTTAGTAGTACCAGTGGTTAGAAGTAGTATCTTCTATTGCATAACTTAGCTGCGGTTAAGAAGCTCAAAAATGTTGCAAGGGTAACTTGTTTTAGTGGAACCATCAGGATTTTGATAGGTTTGTCAGAATAGAACTGGTGTCATCTTTTCTTTATGTCCTGTTCCTGTGGATGATTTTTGATGCAATTTAACCGTTCCATCTGTTACTGAAACATTGAGCTTGAATCAATCGCACGGTGTAATAAACATACTTACAAGTTTACTTATGTGTCAGATCTACAAGGCTCAGCGGAATGTGGTTCTCTGTGCAGCTGGAATCCTACTCTACTGGTACATCATCAACTATCACACACCTCATACTTCACACTTACGTAGTTAAATTGGCTGATATTCTCTCATATTCACTGTTAGGTGTATTTTCCGCATCTGCAAGTACAACAAAGACCTTGAGCATTTGGAGGAACTAGAGAAGAGATGCAAGGCAGAGTAGTAGTCTCTATAACTCTGGTTCTTCTGTTATAGATATTAACTTCGGCCTGTAAGTAGTCCAAAGACTGAAACAAGACCAGGATGTATCTAGATAAATCTTTCCACTGACCTTGTTTTGTGTTTATACCTCTTGCAACTTTGTGTTACTTTTCAAGACATCACTATTTTATTTCATGTCCCGAATTGACATTTACATATATTAACTTTATAGATAACTCACAAATATCTGTGGATTGGATTGGGATAGCCCTACCAGAGCCAACCGAAGCTCTTAGTTTTCCGAGGTTTTTGATGGTCTGGCTTGGCTTTGAAGGTCAATCTGCCTTGGATGTAACCTGTCAACGACTCAAAATTATTTGTTCTTTTTTTGGTGTTTTTGGCAGCTAAACTTGCTTATTGAATGAAGCCGGTTTGGAACACTATATCTAGACCGGTCTCAATAGCTGGACCAGGACTCCCTTATTTTGTAGCCACAACACACATGATCCCCTGAAACAAGCAACTGAAATCACCTCGAAATGATTTGAGGTCGAGGACCCCAACAGAAAATCGGCCAGTTACGTATCTGGCTAGACAGAAACAACAGTCACCACCAATCAATGGGCTTTCAATTCAGACGAACCAGCCCCCTTTTAACATTTTGAGCTCGAATAAATTAACATATTTAACGAAATAATAGAGAGAATAGCTAGGGCTGAGCAATCGGGATCCCAATCGGATTTCGGTTTGGGTTCATTCGGGTTTCGGGTTTTCGAGTTTATGAATTTCAGCCACATTCGGATATTATAAAAATCCGGGTCGGATTCGGTTCGGGTTTAGTCGGGTTCGATTCGGGTTTAGTAACATGTCCAAGATCCGGTTGAACCCGAAATAGTTTCGGTTTCGGATACTAATCGGGTTATCGGTTCAAAAAATATTAATTTATACTCAATTAAACTCACTATATTTTCAATCATTTTATTAAATTTGTGTATTTAGCGTCTACAAACCATATTGTTCTCCTTCAAAATAATATTGTGAAACTCATCTATCAACTATATAAGATTTGTCACTGAACTATATGTGACAACACTAAACATATCATGATTAATGACAAACCAAAGCCTTGTATGAACGAAATATAATACATAATGAAACATAAAAAATTAAAGTTAACAACTAACAATTCTATAGACATAAGAAATACTATTTAAACTTTAAAAAACAACATTATATAAACTTCAAAACAAATTATTCGTAACTTAACTTCAAATGTAATGTCAATCATAAACATTAATATTAACCAAATAACACTATATATTAGACTAAATATTTGAGCTAATTATTTATATCATAACTAATTATTGTAGGTACTCAATAATATATTAATCTATTTTGGAAACATATTAGAAATTTCGATTGGATATGATACAAGTTTTTTTGGAATTTTAAAGTTTCGGGTTCTTTCGGATATCCATTTAAGTTCGGGTCCGGTTCGGGTAATACCCATAACCCGAAATACCGTAAAACAAGATCCATTCGGTACTTATGTCGGGTTCGGATCGGTTCGGATTCCTTTTTATCGGGTCGGATTCGGTTCGGATTTTCGGGTTCCGTCTTTTTTGTCCAGCCCTAAGAATAGCAATGGAAATGGAAGCATACATGAACTAAACTGGTACGTGCCTACATATCGTAGGTTATAGCGGCTTCGTCCGCTGTTAGAGCATCTCCAATGTATTACTCCATTTTCCACTCTAAAATGGAGTAACTCCAAAATGCAGTTGAGTTTTACTCCAATGTATTACTCCATTTTCTACTCCAAAAGAATATTTTTAATATTATATTTATTTCAAAATTAGGAATATCACCTTTCATTTATACTATTTGCAAAACAGTCCACTTTAAATTTATAGCATTTCTATTAAATACAATATTAACCACAATTAAATTTTTATTATATAAATAAAACTACTCAACAATGTTTTGAAAGAATACAATAAAAATTACATTATATAGCTCAAACACAATAATACATCAATTCTAAATTATTCATGAGAATTATAATAATTTTCCCACAAATGATCAACTAATGCATTTCGAAGTAAAAAATGAGCTTCTTTATCTTTGATTTCTCTGAAATGGGAAAGAAACTTTTGGAACCTCACATTATTATTTTCTTCAATTTCAATTTTCCTTGACATGACTTCTCTTTCAACTTCAATTGGCACCTCNATTATTTTCTTCAATTTCAATTTTCCTTGACATGACTTCTCTTTCAACTTCAATTGGCACCTCGAGATCACAATCATCTTCTATTATCATGTTATGTAAGAATTTAATAATATTTTATCGGATTATTTTAATAATTTTAATGGATCCGAAAATGATTTATCGGATTATTAAGCAATTATATTTGTTGTAAGTTTTATTTATGTTATTTCTTTTGTATGGTGCTTATCTTTCATTTTCTATATGTATGATCTTTTATGTTTTATATTATATATATTATGTTGTATAAAAGAGTTCATCAGATGGTTATTTATATAATTAAAAAATATTAACAGTAAATTTTATAATATATATAGTAAAATAATATTAATGCACTTATTTATGATAATATTTTTATTAAAGACGAGGCTATTTATATAATTAAGAAATATTAACAGTAAATTTTCTAATATATAGTAAAATAATATTAATATACTTATCTATAATAATATTTTATTAAAATGAGGCTATTTATATAATTAAGAAATATAACAGTAAATTTTATAATATATATAGTACTTATTTATAATAATATTTTATTAAAAATGAAACATATATAAATGTGGATGACTATTTGATAAATAAAAAAGATCAACTCCATTTTGGAGTAATGAGTTGGTTTACTCCATAGTTGGAGTAATGGGTTTTGGAGTGGGGTTGGAGATGCTCTTAGTACTTGTCTGAACGAAAGTTAAGTATGTAGTTCAATAGCAATAACTTCACCTTACACAACCGTTTCTACGACAATTAAAAAAACAAAACCAATCATGATTAAGCACATACTATTTCCCCAAAATTCCTCTTTTAAATAGTAACTTAATTGATCATCCAGAATCAAAATCTTTTAAAAGTAAACCAAGTAACCATCTTGTCTTGTTTAAAAAAAAAAATTTATATCGCTTTATAATCATTTTCTATAGAATTTACAAAAAAATTAAAACCATAACTTGGTTATTTTATTTTTCCTAAAACCTTTTTCTTTATACAAAATTTGTATTTTTCCACAAACAAAACCAAAACCCTGACCTTCAGAACAAACAAAAAGAGAGATGGATGTTAGAATATGAGGGGCAATAAAATAAACTATGGGGCTTCTGGTTCAGATATCCTAACCGTTCGTTCGTTTATCTACACCTTTAATATGTTTTGGTTTTAAAAAGAGAAAAGTGCCATTAAAACCTTGAAATTGTAAATTAAAACCAATAAAACTTTCAATTCATGTTTGAACCAAAAAATTCTTTACTTATTTTAATTCTCATATTTTGTTGACTCACCCTATTGAAAAATCCGAATTGTCAACTGTTAAATTTGATTAAAGATAGATGTATATTAACTCTTTAAAAAAATTTGTTTCAAAAACTAATTAAATATTAATAAAAAATATTGTTTTGCTTCTTAAAACACTTAAAACATATTTTTCACAAGCTAGAATCCCAAATTGACTTCATCTTCCTCATTTTCGAGTGAAAAAAATGAAATCGATTTGAGATTCTGATTACAAGAAAAGATGCTTTAATTGTTTAAAGAAGCAAAAGTACATTTTTAACTTTGTTTGTACAATAACATCATTTAAAAAGTACACATTCATCTACTTTTTTATAATCGAGCAGTCTTGGGGAACCATCACTATAGAGGTGACTCACAAGCTCAGCTAAGCTCTCTTCTCCGTGAAATCGACAGCCGTTGGATCTGCTTCCGATCCTTCATCGTGGACGCAGAGATAGTTGAGATCTTCTTCGTCGACACTACTCCTTTCGTTAAAGAATACTACACTGAATCAGATGGTCACGTATACGACTGGCGTGCCATCCGCTCTCGCAACTCTTACGTCAAGTCCCTCCTACGTGACCTCGATGCTTCTTTAAAGAGATCCAACGCGACATGGAAGGTTATAGTTGGTCACCATGCGATTAGAAGCATTGGTCACCATGGTGACACTAAAGAGCTCGTTGAAGAGCTTCTTCCTATTTTGAAAGAGAACGGTGTTGATTTTTATATGAACGGACAAGATGTCTTCAACATGTTAGTGACCAAGATAGTCCTATACAGTTTTTGACTAGTGGTGCTGGTTCCAAAGCTTGGAGAGGAGATGTTGATCCGTTGACTAACGATCTTCTAAGTCTGTGAGATTCTATTACGATGGTCAAGGGTTCATATCTGCTCGGTTTACTTATTCAGAAGCAGAGATTGTCTTCTATAATGTCTTTGGTGAGGTTCTGCACAAATGGGTTACTTCTAAACAGCTTCACTCCTCTGTTTGATCAAAAGTTTCTTTGTACGTAATATTTGTAACATACATTTAAAGATTCTTTAAGTACTTTAGTAGGCTAGGCAAGCTTCTTGATAGGTATTAGTAATGAACCAACTCATACCCAAAAACTATTTCTAGTGTGGAGAATTGCCATATCATATTATACATTACTCTCATTCATTCATATTTCTAGATGTGGTATGTTGATAATATCCCCCCCCCCCATCACACTCAGGACGGGCATCTGAAGCGTGAAAATTGTGGGACTAGACATCCACGAGTAGGTCACAATCAAGAAATTGAAATCGTTTTGCTCTGATATCATATTGTAATAGCTTAATTGACACCCAAAAATTAGTTCTACAGTACATGATTGCTACATCACCTTATATTTTACTCCCATTCACTCATATTTTTCGATGTTTGATGTTGATAATAGGTTTAAGGGTTCTTTTTTTTTTAACACTGGATAATTATGCATTACAAACTGCGTGAAATTACATTAGACGATATTACAGCCGACAATTCTATCTGCCTTATGCGGATTCACGTCTAACTACATCACCCTAAGTCGCCTGTGAGATCCATTCCTGACGGTAAGCCTTGCGCCATGCTGAAGATTTCTTGTAAGCTTTTTCTTCAATCTGCATAATTCGCCATTCACCTTCTCTAGGAATTAAAACCCTCCTGGTGTAGAAATTGCGTAGCCTGGGATTCGAACCCTAGACCTGGTGTAAAAATCTTTAAACCTTAACCATTAGGCTATAATGCTTCCACAGGTTTAAGGGTTTTAGAAGCTCTGGGTGGGTAACACTTTTTTCTTTCTAATATCTTTTTATGAAACAATAATTTTTAGATTTTTAAAATGAAGCTAAAGCACAAAATATAGAGAAAAGAAAATATTTAGCGAGAAAATCAAATTTTCTAAAGATTTATTTTGTGATTTAGATATTTTGGAAATAAGTTGCAGCAAACAAAATTAAAACCACAGCCAAGATGTCTACAACTTAAATTCTAAAGGGAAAAAAAAAAAAAAAAACAAGGCTTCCATGAACTACTAATTCGTATAAGATCTCTTCCAACATTCTGCGTCTCTCATTTTCCCTCAACTCTGCGATTCTCCTACACACACACACAAAACAAAAACAAAAAATCTCATTTAGAACCAAACCAACCTCCAGTCTGTTCTGTTTCTTGGTACCCAAGTCTCATATGTATATATGCAAGCTTTAACACTATCTTGCGGATCAACCACCTTACCCTAAGTAAGGTTCAACTTTATCATACTGATACATAAGAATGTAATTTTTATGAATGGAATCATGTGGAATTAACCATTCATAATAATTCCTAAAAATTTTACCAGTTAAGAAGAAAAGAAAACTTTTAGATGCCGTTAAGAAGAAAAGAAAAAAAAAGAAGAGGAATGCAAGGAATGAGTGAAATGAAACAAATCTCTATAATATTATTTGAGAAGTCACTTTTTCTTATCCGTCGCGCTCCCGTTAACTCACACTGGTTGATTACTATGATATCCTTAATTAATAAATTAAAAAGAATACATTTAAATATTATTATTTATTTTTAAAAAAAAATCAAATAACAATATAAATAAAAAGGAACCATTTATAAAGTTTACAAAACTATTTAAAAACGAAAGTATAAGTATATATAAATCTTGTTTCATAAAAAAGGAAAGTTAAAAAAATAGTAATATTTAATTTAAATATATTTTAAATAACATAAAATATACTTTTGAAGTAATAAAATACTTTATATCTATATCTTCTTAGATGAAAAACAATATTTTTATATAATGTGATTCCATAAAAAAATTTCACACAACTAATCATGATATTAGAAAAAGAAATATTTTTTTCTTTAAAAAAATAATTTTAAACAATAAATATATATATATATTCAAAGTAATTATTATTTTTGTATATATTTATATATTTTATTAGATGATTAGATAAAATAATTAAGTAACATAAACTGATATATGTTTAACTGACAAATTTTGTTTCTTGAAAATATATATTTTATTTTATTTTTTAGTATATTTATTTGACTTTAACATCTTACAATTACAGCAAAAAAAAATAAATTCTATTTTACATATTTAATATAATTTCTCAAAAACAATAAAAAATTTTCTGCATATTTTAAGAGATATTAAAAACAAAACTAAAGATAGATTGTAATAATAAACATTTTTGATCAAATAACTACAAATATATTAAAATATCATAACACTATATAATTTAACTAAGTAGATATATTATATTTTAATAGTTAAAATATATGTTTTCTTAATAACTCTTTGAGATTTAATTTTCTGTTTTTATGTTTGTAGAAATTAATAAAACTATAATTAAAATACTTAAGCAAATCAGAATTTTTATTTTTAAAATTATTTAAAATAAATTTCAGTTTACCAACCAATCAATCTAGCTAAAGTTGTTCGATGGATTTTGAGAATGCTGAGACTTTATCCACAAAACCTGAATTTTGTTTTATAAAAACTCAAGTTTTAGCACTATTGGCAATATTTGATTTTTAGAGACTGTAGTTTTATTTAATATTTAAAATATATTAATATCTTTTAATATTCCATAGAATAAACCTTTTGCGACAACATTACATTTTAGAATAATTAATTCAATTTAATCATATTCTTAAAATTTAAATTTAATTATATTATTGATAAAATGAATAATTTATCATATTTTAATTAATGAAGTTAATTTATGACTCTTATTGTTAAATTGTTGGCCTGCCGCTGATTTAATGTATATAAGTTTTATAAAAAAAGAATTAAATCCAAAAAATAGAGAATTTTAATTAAGTTAATGTATATGAATTTAAAACAAATCTACTTAAATAAATTTGGTACTATAAATAAATGATTATATCTTAAAACATTGACACTAGTCAGATTTTAAACTCAATATATAATTTTATACATTATAAACCTAAACATGTGTCATCTTATCTTTATCTAGTTTAAATAACATGAATTATGTCATTGTTTTATGACTCATGACTAAAACTGTAATATAAATTTTGCTCTATATTTTTATAAGAGTTAAAATCACATATTTCTTGCCATATTGTGCAGAGAAACCCATACATGTCATACCATTTTAAATTTTAAAAGCTCATGAACTTTTGAGAATTAAAATCATATCTATACTATTAAATCAAAATCACTAATATTATTTTTTCATTGCTTTCCTTTGGTAATTAGAAGTCACTCCATTCATTAATTTAGTTAAGTTATCTAATTAAAATCGACCCAAAAGTAACCAATAGCTATGCATTATTCTGTAACCAATCACATTGCAGCATTTATTATTAACGATCTGATCGTTATGCAGGCTTATGTAGCATTATGCAACTTCAAAATCAAACGTTATCTGTTTTCAATCTCAGTTTTGTTGTAAGTTGTGTGATTTGGGTGGTGATCTATCTGTTGTAACTCTCTGGGAGTGGGGAAGAAATACAAAGTCTAGATTTTGAAGTTGTTATTATATATGACATGTAGTAAATTTTTAGATTCAATTGTATTGCGGAAGAAAGAAAAGTCTCGAACTTTTGAAATTGTTATTGAATTGCAAGACTATATTTCAGACTGAGTTGTGTTACATCATGCTTTGTTCAGAGGGTTTCACTGGCCTATTTGATTTCTTCTTTAATGTATTTTAAATCATCTTGCTCTACTCAGCCTATCAATGGAGATGGTTTGGGATCTTATTTATATACTCATGCCACACATTTGGGATCTTATTTATTTAAGAAATTTGGCACCTAATAATATGATGGTCACAGGAGAGGCTTAGCAAATAGATATTTTCATTGCTATTACAGGATTTCAATGTTTAGAGTTTAGAGTTTAAAGTTTAGTGGTTATGCTTACTATTTGAGTAAAACTTAAAAATATGAGTTTAAATATGGTGAATATAGCAAGCGAGCATGTGAGTAATACTATAAAGGTATAATCAATATGTTTTCCAGAATGAAATATCTTGTATGTTACCATAGGTTATGAAAGAATTATTATGTTCAGTAATTAATATGGAAAAAGTATATACTGTATACTGCAAAATGTCATGGTATATGACAGAAAACATGACGTTCATTAGTCACGTACATCCCTTGAATATAGAAAGTTAAATCTGATATTTAGGACATAAATGATTTTGTTGAATATATTTAGTGAAGGACACAAATCCTTTAAAAACACAATAGTACAAAAATAATATTATAATGTATTCAAAAGATAATAATACGAATGATCGTATTTTAGTAAGATAGATATTAAAACACGGATAAGAAAACGAATGAAAGTCTTATACATATTATATAAAACTCAAAAACCAAATATAACTGAATCAGAATCGAACTACAAAATCAAATTTGAAGTCAGAACAAAAAAAACCATAGTAATCTTTAAGTTGAAATTTTTAATCAAAACATTTTCCCGTGTTATTAAAGCATGAATCCAAATCTAGTAATTTTTAAGATATAATAATCCTATATAAAAATTGCACAAAAAAAGTTAGTTAAAAAAAAAACAAACTATAACTTTAAATCAAGCCCAAAACGGTAAAAAAGAAAACGTAAGTGTAAGAATGTTTTGTTTGATTTTGTTACTAAGGGGTTCTACAATTTAAAAACTGGAGCGTTTGGTAAAGCCTGGTTTTTTTTGTTTACAAAAAACTCCAACCTTGGCACTATATATAAGTATATCAACATCTAATATTCTAAATAAAATACATTTTTGCAAAATATTATATTTTGATTAATTAATGAAATGTAATTAAATTCTTAAAATTTTAGCAAGTTTAATTTTATTCTTGATAAAATAAATATTTATGATACTTTAATTAATTAAATTAACATACGACTCATATTAAAATGTTTTTATTTCCACCACAAATAAAAATTATATGTTTTCTACTGCTGTTCTATAAGTCCATAAAGAAATAAATATATTTTAATTAGGTGAAAATATACTTATTAAAAAAATCTAAATTAATTAATTTAGTAAATAAATCTAAAATCTAAAAAAATTTATACTAGTGAGATTTTAAATTCAAAGATATTATTATAAATTATAAAGCTTAGCATGTGTCATCATATCTTTATCTAGTTTTAATAACAAAAAAATATGTTGCTGTTTTCATGACTCATGACTAAAAATATAATTTAAATTCTGGTCTATTTAAGATTGAGAACTTGTAACGACAGTTATGCTATTATTTGGAACCATTAACAAAAAAAGAGACTAGAAACAAAAAAATGATGATGTCAGAACTTCCAAAAGATTTGGTAGAGGAGATATTGTCTAGAGTTCCGGCTACTAATCTAAAACGATTACAATCCACTTGTAAACAATGGAATGATGTAATCAAAGATCGAGAATTCGGCAGAAAACATTTTAGTAAAGCAGAAAAACAACATTTGATTGTCATGTCGAAGAACTTTAACGTCCATTTAGTTGATATCAACGTCGATGGAATTCACAATGACATTGATCCATCTATAAAGGATATAGGTGAACCTAGCCTCAACAACTCATATCAAGTAGATATGAATCGCATGGTTCACTGCAACGGGTTAATGTTATGCATCTCCAAAGAACATACACCCATGGTTTGGAATCCGTGCACGGGGAAAATCAATTGGGTTGTCGAACCAAGAAGAGCTTACGATATACTCCCTCCGTTTTATATTAAGTGTCATTGTAGAGAATTTTTTGTGTTACAAAATAAGTGTCGTTTTCGGTTTTCAATGTAAAATTTATTAATTTTATTATGTAATTTGTTTTTCTATTGGTTAAAATATGGTTAGGTGTATGGGTAATTGTGTTTTTATATAGGAAATATGTAAAATTAATTGTTTCTTTAATCCGTGTGCATAGCTGTAGAGTGACACTTATATTGAAACAGAGGGAGTATTTGATAATTTTGCTTTAGGATACGAATACAAGAAATCGTGCTATAAGCCTATAACTACAAAATTTTAAGGCTCCGATATGTGCGCGAGGAAAAAATTAATGCACATGCTATTACTACACATAGTAAAGAAATCTATGATTTCAACTCAAATTCATGGAGGACTCTTAATGTCACACACAATTGGCTTTTAGAATCTCGTGTGGTATCTTTAAAAGGAAATGCTTACTGGTCTGTTTATGAAAATAAAGAAGGTATATATAATAGCTTCTTAGTAAGTTTTGATTTTTCGAAAGAGAAATTTGGAGAAATCTGTGTACCATTCCAGTTTGACTGGCTTGTAGCTCTATCTGTTATTAAAGAAAATAAACTTGCAGTGCTATTACAACCTGAGGAGTATATGGAAATATGGGTCACAGGTAATATTGAACCCAATGGTAAAGGGGCATCGTGGAATCATTTTTTCTCACTGGATCTAGGGCAAACCGTACCACCTTTGTTGATTGATTTTAGGAGTTTTTCCATCGATGAAGATAAGAAAGTCGCTTTAATTTGTGACTAGCTAGAGACCCGTGCTTTACACGGGGTGAAATTAATATTATGTTAAGGCTGGACAAAAAAATCCAAATCTAAAGAACCTAACCAAATCAGATCTAAAAAGGTAGTGCCGAGAATCCGAACCAAAATCAGTTAAATAACAGAATGAGTTCATAATTTTGGAATCTAGAAAACTGGAACCAAATCTGATTAGAACCAAAATATTTGAGATATCCGTAAGAGACTTATATACTTGAATATTATTGTTTTTTTAGATTTAATATCCAAAAATAATAAGATATTTTAAAATTGTCGAAGATATTTGAATATATATATAAAATAGTAAAAAATAAATATATAAAATAGCTAAATAATAATCAGAATACCCAAAAATATTTGACATATATTACTCAAATTTATATGTGATATATTATTTTATTTTTAGATTCTGAGAATATAAAAGTATATATGAATTTAAATTTAAAAATAATATAAACAGATTATCCAAACCCAAAACGAAA
This sequence comes from Eruca vesicaria subsp. sativa, assembly GCA_932364175.1. Classification (NCBI taxonomy): domain Eukaryota; kingdom Viridiplantae; phylum Streptophyta; class Magnoliopsida; order Brassicales; family Brassicaceae; genus Eruca; species Eruca vesicaria. Next base: position 259,499 of record CAKOAT010337376.1, read on the forward strand.
CTGAACCAAAATTTATAAATACCTGAATAAAGTTAAAATCCTTAAATCCAAAAATTCGAAACCCGAATAGATCCAAAAAAAATCCAAATTCCCACTCCTAATTATGTTAACAAAAAAAACATAATTTTCTTTAAATATAGTTTATAATAAATGAGATTCTTATTCAATGGAATATATAACCATAATAATATTTTTATGGAACAAAGCTTGTACCGTATTTTACGTTAGGAGTATTAAATTTTTGAATACAACATGTGTATCCATCTATGGCCAAATTCCATAGATCAAGCACATGATTTCCTCCTAACTGATAGATTAAAGGCTATAGATTTTAAGATTTGTATGAACATTAAATGTAATTTTAGTCAAAGAAAAGAAAGCATTGAATGTTGTCTTTTTCCGTCGCCATTTTGAAGTATTCATAGGATGTGTTCTAATATAATGCAAAACATCATATTATAATCTAAACGATATGCTGGTTAAGATACATAATGTTATATATGACATAGTAATTAAAGATTTTGTAAGAGTGTTGTGCTAAAGATCGTGGAAAATTTTGGTTTGTCAGAAAAGAGAAATTTCAAAATTTTCTTAAAAAAATGAATTGAAATTTTTTATAAGAATATAGAAAATATAATATACAAAATGATTTGATAGTGATTGGCGTCATATGTAAAAATAAAAACAACCCATAATTATTCTATGTTGCGTCTCTTAGATATTTTGAATTTGATATGATGTTTTAGAATACTTGCTCGACGTATGATGTTGTATAGGACTCGATGTCAATGATAGAAAACAATTATATGTTCTATGTAGGCTACGGTGAATATGAGTTTTGAAAATATTCTTATAATAACTAAATTAACTAATAGTATTTCACAATTTTTTTTATGGTTCTAAGAACGATGTTGATGACGATAATTAAAAAATGTTGAAAAACTATGTATTTATAACTATAATGCATATAAGGAAATCATGCTTATAATCAGATGTGGAATATCACATAGTAAATATGATAAAACTATACAAAATAAGCATCATCAAATTATTTATCATAGTAGTCCAATGGCATCTTAAGTAAATAATCTAGTTATAAAAGGGTTAAAATTAAAAGAGGTTGAGAATGATTCTCATGATGACACATATACAAAATGGCATACATATAAATAATTTACCATTGTAAGGTTATTCATTTATTTTGCTTCTTCTTTAATAATAAGGCGATATTGACGGTGGAGTACTCATTGTTGGAAAAGATTATAACAGAAAAGTCACTATTGGGAAACATGGAATTTGTCCCCGATATAAACATATGTGCAGTTATGTACCAAGTTTGCTTGAAGTATAGGCGAAATCAATTATTGTGTGTTAATCAGTTATTTAAAACTAGCCAGCTATTGGTTGCCATCTTTCTTTATAATATCATAAAATAAAAAAATATGTTTCTTTCTTCATGAACCGTGTTTAAAATATGTAACCTTAACTAGTTTATTTTGTTATAATAGCATAAACAAAGTGTAATTTTAAAATAGCCAGATATTAACTAGTTTAATAGCATAAAACGTGTCTCAAAATGTAACTTTGAATTAGTCGTTTATTAATGTCACAAGTTGCATTACAAACCATTTTTTTTTCTAGTTCAGCAGTACAAACTGGTACCTAGCATCTACATGACTCTCAACATCCCAAAGAAACGACCCAAAAGTCACAGCCTCCAAGACAAGCCTCTTCATTCCACCAAAGCTGATCTTTATCTGCTCATCCTTGGATGAATCAACCGTCCCCTGCGGTGTAATCACAATCTCAGGCTTACCAAACAACGCCTCAGTATGCTTCTCAATAATCCCAACCGCTTCTCTTGACCTAATGGTAGCATATCTCTGAAGCGTCTCACTATCAAACGACATCACATAAGTCCTTAACCGAGACGGTTTAATCTCACTCCCAAAGCCCTTAGCACTAACTCCACCCGCAAATGAACCAACCTCTGGGTGAGGAGACGTCACGTCCTCTGGTTGCTCAACGCTTGTTTTACTTTCATCAGCTCCACCAGCACCGGGAAGAAGCTTCATGGTCTTCTCAAGCTGAAACCTCTGGTCCACACGCTTCAAGAAGTAACCATACATGATAGAAGCAGCGTAGACTTGACCAACTCTGAGTTTGCTTATCTGTGCGACAGAAGTCAAGTCACCTATTCTGCTTCCGAGGATTAACGCTAGATGGTTGTGAATCATCTCGTACATCTCGGGAGAGTGAAGCTGCTCGAGTTTGTCTACTTTGATCGGCCAAGTGTCAACACGACCAGATGGATCTGATGATGATGGTGTCATTGATGGTATAAGTGATACGTTAGCTTCCATGAACTTCTGAACAACTAATGCGTATAGAATCTCTTCTAATGTCCTACGTCTCTCGTTCTCCTTCAACTCAGCGATTCTCCTACACACGAACAAAACAAAACACATGTTCAACCTCTACTCTGTTTTGTTTCTTGGAACGCAAGGTTTAACTCTTAACCTAGTGATTTTTTTAACAAACCTGTAGAGAACGATGTCGGTTCCAGGTAGGGGGGATGATGCATCTTTGTTCTGTCCCTGAGAGTCACGATCGGTTTGGAGCTGCTCAAGCTGTTGTTCAACAGCAGCAGGGAGGAGATGAGGATGACTCACCAGAATCTGAGAGAGGAACTGACCAGCAGGAGACTGTAACTGAAGCGGCGCGATTGGTTTGGAGGAAGTGTCATCAGATGCTGAAGCTCTAACCACGAAACTTCTTCGAATTTTGGAAGGTGTTATTAACGGTTTTGAGAATTTAGTGAACGCGTTTTGCTGTAAGAAAAACCGACCGGTTGTGCAAAATCAGATTGGTTCGTAAAATTAATTGAACAAAACCGGAGCATGATGTTAGGTTACTTGAATCAAGAGACGGAGATTCAGGACATACCTTTGATCGAAGTTGAAGTTTTGAAGCAGAAGGTGTGAACCCAGGGCTACTGGCTGTAAGGAACATAGATCCAGTACCGTTGCGGGAAGTTTCATGCGGTAAGATGGGAGATTGGATCAAACTCGCGGTCGCGGCGTCCATGTCTAGTCTCGGACAGGAGAGAGAAGAGACTTTGGTCGGAGAAAAGAGATAAGAAGAGTGATGATGCAGATTACAGAGAGAGAGAGAAGTGTCGAGAATGATGAGTGATCTGTATTTTACTTGTAAACTAGACTTTTGGTTTGGTTTGGTTTGGTTATTTGATAATAATGAAAGTCGGATCCGATTATTTATATCATAAATTGAAATGTGACTCAAGGAAAAATAATATTAAATTTCTTAAAATTTTGTGACCATCGAAATTTATACGAGGCTGCGGTCACTCTGTGTCTGTGGATGTACAATTAGTCAATTACAGATAATTATCATAAATCGAATAATTCTTTTCAAGTCGAGATTCTTTTCTTAAAATCTCTAGTCTTTAATCTTTGCTGTCATTTGTTATGAACTTGTTTTCATAGTAATATGAAGTCAGGAGCTTATTCTAAGATTTGGTTGCATTTCCGACGTTTGCATATATCAAAATTCAGAAGCTAGACAATTCTAGAGGACCTGCTAGGCAAACTGAACGAGAAAAGCAGAGTCAAAAACTGAGAAAGGGAAGACCAACGTTGAGACATTGAGAGCCACCAACTGGCTCTTGTGTCCACTCCCATTTACACGTATTAGATTCCTGTTCAAACGTTTGTCTAACTGTGACGTTTGTGCTATTGGGTCCACTAGTCCATTAGATATTCTACCAGGACCCATACAAATCTACACACAACCTTATTCCGCAATGTACACAAATCTTCAGTCGGCATTAATTTGAATCCCTTTTTTTGTCCACTTTGTTGATTAGTGAATTGGTAAGAGAGTAGAACAAAAAGGGGAGAACATGTTTATTGTGGGACTCTTAGAGTGAGGTTTTTAACTCATTATTTGATTTTTTTTTTCTTTACACTTTTTGGTTAAGGATCAACTTTTATATCTATTATTTAAAAACTGATACTTATTTTTTAGTTAAAAGTTAAGAAACATATCATAACCAAAACTAAAAATTTTATTTACAAATGACAACAATTATTTATGGTATTACTTAATTAATTAATTATGATTTATCCTTGTAACAGCTTCAATAATTTTCCACATGGACATGACGAAATTCAAACGGATCTTCTTAACTTCTTTCGCATATTTGTTCGATTTGATCAACACAAACAGTTCCACGTGCTATCTTCCACCTTCTGTTAATTTCGTTTGAATGCTCTGTCCTAAGATAAATCTCGACATTCTCCATATTAAATATATTACTCAATGAAGACATCCATGAGTTTCGCCTTGACTCGCTTCTCTGCACTCTCTGCTAAAACCACCTTATCATCACCTGAATTCGATCACCCCTCTCGCCGGAGTTTTCTACCACCTAACAGAGTTGGACTTAAGATATATTCTTCTTCCATGGCCACCGACTCGGAGCCTGGTCTCAGTTTCACAATAAACGGTCTGAAAATGTCGAACCCTTTCGTGATCGGGTCGAGTCCACCCGGTACCAACTAAACCATCATAAAGAGAGTCTTCGATGAAGGCTGGGGTGGTGTCATCGCCAAAACCGTAAGCTTTCTTTTAGTTCCCCAGGAATAAATATGATTTTGACATTTTGTTGGTCTTAGGTGTGTGTTGATGCTTTTTAACCATATCCATTTGCTTAAATAGCATGCCAAGGTATCTCTAAAATCAGGCTGTGAAAGGATCTCATCCATCAACACAATCATGAGTGTGATGGGAATTGATCTGAAGATGCTGCATCCTGAGCCATGCGTTGAAGGGTTAGCTTTAGCATTCTTATGATGTCAAAGTTTAAGTAACTCTTGTGTTTCTTATGTTGTTACTTACTGGAATTACTCAATTTTAGGAGGCTACTCATATAAAGTTATGAACATTGCTAAGATGAGTTCAGCGAGAAAGATTGCTCGCTTTCGGGTATTGGAGGTGTTGAAATTGGATATGACACAGCTGAATTCATTCTCCTCAGATCAAACACTGTATAGGTGAATAAACTCAATATTACCTTTACTTTTATTGTTTAGTCTCTAACTCAGTGAGAAACTCAGTTATTGCTTTTGGTAGAAAGGTATGCACTGGTGTGATGGTTCATGGTTATGGTCATGTGAAAACTCCATGCACCGAGCTTCAAGATTTTATGAAACAACACAACTTCTCAACTATAGAAGAGTTTAGAGGGTATGGGCAACTTTATCTTCATATATTTGTTGTTGCTTACTTGTTTGTTTGTTTGTTGTTGGCACATGCACTCGCTTCAATACTATACAACACACACAGATTTAGTAAGGAGACATAAATAAGTTATTGAGCAGAGAAAAGCGGAGAGGAGAGGCTTGAAATTAGATAAAGATTGGACCAGAGATGGGTTCGTGAAGGAGGCTGAGAATATGGTTTATAACTAAGTTCAGTAGCCTGATCAAATGATGACCAAATACTTAAAATAAAGTTTGCTAGTGCATTCAGAACCAAATGGCAAAGGCTAAAGTTGGTTGTGTCTAATGTTCTTCTAGTTGTGTTGTCTTAACATTTGTATAATGTGTCCGCTGCCACCGTTTCTTTAAAGACCTTTTACTGTGTTGGGATGGATGTTAATAATCTATTTAATGAACATCATAGAAGGTTTGACATTGTTCAACCACTGTACATCTTGATGGAACAAGTGTTTGTCATCAGATTAGAGCATGGACTAACCTGTTTTCTTGGCGTAATCATCTATCTTTTTCTTGAATCATTTTTATTGTTATTCTAAAACATGTTGCAGCTGAAAGTGGAAATGAAGAGACCAACCATCCTCAGTAAAACCACATTTTGGCAATAGAAATTAAATCATATAAGTTGTATTTCATATATACACAACAAGAATATGAAAAATGTTTAACATAAACCATTAACCTTTTTCCACTTGCTTAAGGCCAAATATAAATGAGATTAGACACGATATTTGTTGGGAATCACTTGATTCGAAAGAATGATGACTGCTTCAACATAACTCATATAAGCTGAATCTATAATATAATAACTTAGTTGAGTCTCACCAGGATATGACACCTAAGCAACCCCTATCTGACATCTCAGCATAAAAAATAAATAAAAAACTCAAACTTAAAAAAAAAAACTTAAATAGGTATGTCTCTCTTTTTTCGTGTCCAAATGGCTAGAACGATAAAATAATTTCCAAAACCAAAGCGACATCAAATTATGTAAACATTGACTTCATACATGGCGAATTAAGTATTTCATATTCTGAAGAGCATAAAATGCCTTTTCTCTTTCCATTCTTCGTTCTATGAAGACATAACATACAACATAGCACTCGCATATCTCAACGTGTATCTCTGATTCGCCTTCTTGGTGATAATAATCTCTTATTTTCAATGCACAATGAACACTAGAAGTTGATAATTGAGTCGATTGATATGCCTCATCTTTGAATCCAAATTATTATCTACGTAAGGACCTTCCTGTTTTGCAGAGCCATGGTGTGGTGTAACCATGGTTGAAAGAACGTCCTGGGATACACCCTTAAGATGGGGCATCGTAAATGTCTTTTATTATTACTAGAGATGAATTTTGACCTTCTTTGATACATCTAATTTACTATGATATGTAGAATGATTAATGAAAATTTCAGTTTTTCAACTGAGGTTACATTCGTTACGAGTGCTCCCTAGTGATGAACAGATCGATAGAGACAAACACTTCATTTTTTTATTTGCAACTAGGTGTGTGTCCGCGCTACGCGCGAGATTCTGTGAATTTGTTTAATTTTGTTGTTGTATTTGTTTAATTTTATCCAAATGTTATAAGTTATTGTTTTGTAATGTGTGTTGCTTTATTTTATTGAGTTTTGGAGGTGTCTTATTAGGTAGAAGGTTTATTTATTTGATGGGTATTTTGTTTTAAATATTTAGGATTTTGTGTCATTATGTGGAGTTTCACGTAGACGGTATGAATATATGGATTTTTATGGTCTGCTTTAATTAAAAAAACATATTTCAACTTATCATTGCTTTTTTGTACATTTTGTGTTGTTTTTTTTCTTACATAGTTGTGTATATCTTTGCGTAATTTTTGTAAAAACAATTCCAATTTATTAGTATGAATTCAGATTGTATATTTTCTATTATTTATGATTATTTATATTTTGAATTGTACCAAGAAAATTGTAGTTGTTATTTGGTGGTTACATAGTCATTCAATATTTGTTTTTATAGTTACTTAGTTGTGGGAACCGAAATTCGCACTGTCGATTTTCCGTAAAATAAGGAAACTTAGGAAAACCCTAATTTAAAAGAGGTTTCGGATCTCTGCGAGAGCCAACAACAAATGACCAAATAAATGAGGAAAATATGAAAAAGATGAGAAAACAAATTTATAAAGAAATTAGATATTATTTCGAATCCACGTAAGAGCGTGCGATCATTACAAGAGATTACAAAAGCTTTGGCCGCAAGAGCCGTCAGCGAGTTACCTAGTTCTAGCAACATAAAACCCCGAACCTAGTTGAGTCACAGCTTGATAACAAAAGATACGAAAAAGAGTATTGATTGATTTCAGATTGAACCTTATGAAAGGCTGCCTACGTACCCCTTTCGAGGATCAAGCCAAACGTAGTTCAATTGATAGAGCTGAACAAGAGATCAAACTTCCTGAGCGAGTTTGTCTAGTAATTGAGTGCCAGTCATAGAAACCGAACTTGTCGAGAATAAAGTGTAAGTTTCTAAGTGCAGAGAGTTCTAAGTCTAAAAGAGTTGTAAAAGTTCTGCTCCTCTTGACTTCGACCTTGTGCTTATATACTCTTCCTTTATGCGGTTGGTCTTTCCTTTTCCGCCACGATTCGTGTTTATCGGAAATCTTCCATTTCTCTCGATCTTCCTATTTTTCCTTGGAAAACTTCTATTTTGTCTTCAAACTTGAAATTTATTCATTCCTGCGAATAATGGGTAAACCGTCATCATATATTTGGGCTGGATCTCGTTTAAAGTTGTGAGTGGGCTTTTATCGTGTTTTAAGACTTTTCGGGCCGTTTCGTGACTTAGCCGTTTTACGATTTTGTTTGGGATCATTCCATGATATGATGTCGTTTTTATAAAATATCTCGAGTCAATCGTATAGTTTGGAAATGTTCGGTGTTTCGTTTAACCGTTGCCGTTTTATACGATCTACTCGAGGTTTTACGAGAAAACAAGTCTTTAGCAGTTTTTATCGTAAAAATCCAATGGTAAGTCGGATCGAGACGAAACGAAAGATGTTTCGATCACGGTTCAAAGCACGATCGAGTCGAGGGACATATGCTTTGACTCCAGGCATGCGGATGGTGAGGCTCGGGTTGGTCAGCTTGCCGGTCCGGCGACCTGGAAGGTGCGGTTCAGCTCGCCAAGACGGCCAAGTAACTTGTTAGTCCATCAATTTTTCGCAAGTAATTGAAACTGCAAGTACTCGTTTTTAACAAACCAAGTACAAGTCCAAAATTTAAATACTCGTATAAGCCAAGCCAAGTACTAAGTATATCGAAAATACCAAGTACTCGGCTTGTGCTCACCCCAAGTAAATAGGGTAATTTTCAAATTATCCCCTCCTCTAAAATTAACCATAACTGCAAAATATAGTTGGGCCACATTTTTATGGGTTTGATCCTTACAGGGCTATATCTTAAGCCCATAGGCCTACGCCACATCACCCTTCCACGAACGCGCTTCTTCACCTTCATTTCCGCCGAGAGCGACGGGACGGTCTCAATCTTTACCTCTCCACTTTCCACACTTGTCTTCAACATCCGATGGCAGGTACTCTACACACCCAATCTCGATTTAGGTTTCATTCTTCTAATTCCTTCAAAGCCCTGACTTTCTAGTTACAGGTTCCGAGGAAATGGACACTTACGACCCAAATCTCCCTCCTCGACTGTTCGCCACAGATCATTTCTCCAGCCACACCTTAAACATCTATTGCAAGCTCAATACGCTGACGTTTCTGCACAAAACTCTCAAAGGCACCAAAGTCTGGGAAACTATCAGGTTTTGTCAAGTTGAGGAGGTGGTGGAAGGGCATTGATCTATTTTCCAAGTCTTATCTTCTTATTCCTATATGTAAAGAGTAAGTTTTTTACAAGTTTCCCTTGTGTGTCTCAGCTCATTTATCTTTAATTTGAATGTTTCACAAGATATATTGTTCCACTAGGTGTTGTGCCCGCCTTGCGGGCATAATCTTCTTACGGATATAACTCAACATAATAAATTATTATTTATGTTTTCTCACATATTAGAAATATTTGAAAAAAATATCATTATTCAAATTTAACTGATTAATTAATATTTAATATTAAATTTTATTACATTTATATTTATTTTTGTAATAAAATAATATTATTTTCAGATAACAACACAATATCTATAAAACTTATCTTATTTTTGAAATATGTATTTATTTTGACAATTATCATATTAATTTATAATCAAATTTTTAATTTTTGTAATAGAAAAATATTATTTCAAGATAACAACACCATATCTATAAGAATTATCTTATTTTTGTAATGTGTATTTATTTTGACAATTATCATATTGATTTATAATCAATAATCTAATATAACATATAAATCTAATATTATTATTATAAATTTGTTTTTAATTATATATAAAATTTATTAAGGGTACTATAGATATTAACCACTCTAACTTTCAGATAACATCACAATATATATCAAAATTATCTTATTTAAAAGATATTATTTAGATTTTGGATAATTCTTATGATTATTATTAATTTTAGTTATTTAATTATAAATAAAATTCGTTTTTAATTTATAATTAGTTATATATTAACCAATATAATTATTTTCAAGGTTAATATAGACTTTATAACCCAATATAAAAGAGTTTTAGATAAAGATAAATCTAAAATCATTGAAATTAGTTTTTCTGATTTTTGATTTTTTTATAAATTTATTATATTAATTATTATCAGTTATCTAAGATAATAACATACTAATCTAATTTTATTTTTTAAATTTCGTTTTTAATTATAAAATTAGTTATATATAAAAAATTCATTAAGGGTAAAATAGATATTCACCGCTCTAACTTTTAACGTAAGAGCTCCGTTGCGAAAAATCATTTCGCAAATAATAGTATAGATGTTCCAGTAACCACTGGAGCTTAGTAATTGTGTGTATCCCAGACAAAGAATGTGAAGAGAGAGTGACTATGGATTCAATAAGAGGACAGCATCCGAAAGAATCAATTGTTGACAATATCAAAAGGTTGGACACCATTACACGTCTGCCTTTCAGTGGTTATGAATTTAATAAATACAAAGACAAGTTATTACAACTGTTTGAAAATGCAATAACATCTTCAGTGGATTTTATGTCAACTACTTGTTGCAGCCTTGCAGGTTTTTAATAAAAGAATGAAATCAGCAGCACTTCCTCTGTTGGGGATCTACCATTCTCAGAAATGATTAATGACCCTGATGTAGAGGTTCTGTTTTACCCTCCATGATTCAACATTAAGTTGCTTTTAAACGGTTTCTTCTGGATTAAAAGTAATTAAACGCTAGAACCACATGAGAAGAGTCAAATTATCTTATGTCATTCTTTTTGTGCGACCAACAGAATAATGAGTTCCACTGCGGTGTGTTTGTTCTCTTATTCACTAAATGGTTCATGGAAAACGCACCTCCAAGGATGAGAAAAAACGAGTTTGAAATGGTAAGCTTCTTAAACTCTCTTTCTTTATAACAACAAATCACATATCATCTTACTCTTTTATAAACTTTTATCCAGATCAACAACATCCGGATTAGGCCAGAGGAAGCCTCAGCTCTGAGAATCCAAATCAAAAACAGAATCAACGATCGTGGTTAGGGATGGTTTGTCTTTGGGTTATTGAAATATGTAAATACAGTACAATCCTCATGACTTCTTCTTTTGCCAATTATGTAAAATTGAATCCAAGTGTTTATTTGGATCTGGTTTCCATGTAACTGCAACGTGAGACCTAAGAAAGCTCTATTATTAAGAAACAAGATTGCGCATTGGAACTCCACCTGTGTGAATACAACCTTCTCACAAAAGTATTGTTAACTCTCTCTCTCTCTCTCTCTGGAACTCTTTGAATCTTGTGAGGATGAAAAAAGAACCAGCCATTAGAAAATATAGTGTCCTCCTTTGCTTATATCTATGAGTACTCACAAAAACCAATCAAATCGTGATCATTATACTGAAATTTATTTTTGCTCGAATCACAAATGAACCTGGAGAACAAGAAATGAGCATCACTGTATAAAATCTTGTACAAGCTTCAAAGACCAAGTTGAAAGCATGACAGATCAGTTTGAAGTTCAGTATCAAGTGATCATCAACAAGAACAATCTAACTGGAGCCAGAGAAATCATCCAAGAACCTGGAGATCAGCCATGATCAACACCACAACTGTACCGTTGCACCAAGACCATGGAAAGACTCCTCTTAAACATAACGTCAGAGTACCAGATACCAGACTTGGAGAGAGGTCTGGCAAACGCCGCTGCTCTGAACACCATGAATCGCAGAGCTATACAGCGACAAAGACTCTCATACACTTTAGTAAAAGATATCCCACCATAGATCTTTGAACCAAGCAAGCAACCCACCCAAACATACACCATAGGGACAAAATATGGTCCCCTTATAGAAAGATCAACCGAAAATCACTGAGGAAACATAAACATGAAAGCTTCAGCTCTGAGGCCAGTGCTGAAGAGCACCAATTCGGTATTCCCTTTCTCTGTTTCCATTATACTACGTGATTAAAGCCACAAGCAATGGATACAACACTAGAGAGACCAATTAAAACGAAGTTCAAAAACTGCATCTTAAATCAAAATATAGAAAAAGGTCAAACAAGAGATAGAGAGAGTACATCGCTCAATAACAGAGCAAGACATAAAACCGAAACAAAGATTCTGGTCTCGAGCCAAAATCATTCAAACAGATAATTTAGTCGACTTCTTCAATCTTGGGGCCAGCACCTCCGGTAGATGGAGGAGCTTCATCATCATCCATTCCAGCGGGGCCACCAGCCTCACCACCAGCTCCTTGGTACATCTTCGCAATGATGGGGTTGCAAACGCTCTCCAACTCTTTCATCTTGTCCTCGAACTCATCCGCTTCAGCAGTCTGGTTACCATCAAGCCATTGGATAGCTTCCTCAACCGAATCCTCTATCTTCTTCTTGTCTGCAGCAGGAAGCTTCTCGCCTATCTTGTCATCACGAATGGTGTTTCTCATGTTGTAAGCATAGTTCTCAAGAGCATTCTTGGCCTCGACCTTCTTCTTGTGCTCCTCATCCTCAGATTTGTACTTCTCAGCCTCTTGGACCATCTTCTCAATCTCGTCCTTAGACAAGCGACCCTTGTCATTGGTGATGGTGATCTTGTTCTTCTGGCCGGTGGTCTTGTCCTCGGCAGAGACGTTGAGAATACCATTTGCGTCAATGTCAAAACAGACAGTAATCTGAGGGACACCACGTGGAGCAGGAGGGATGCCAGAAAGCTCGAACTTTCCAAGGAGATTGTTGTCCTTGGTCCTAGCTCTCTCACCTTCGTAGACTTGGATCAACACACCAGGCTGGTTGTCTGAGTACGTGGAGAAGACCTGCTCCTTTTTAGTTGGAATTGTCGTGTTCCTCTGGATCAAGGTGGTCATGACTCCACCAGCTGTTTCAAGACCGAGAGAAAGAGGAGTAACATCCAAGAGTAGAAGGTCCTGCACCTTCTCGTTTCCTTCACCACTCAGAATAGCCCCCTGAACAGCTGCACCGTAAGCCACAGCCTCGTCTGGGTTAATAGACTTGCAGAGCTCTTTACCGTTGAAGAAATCTTGGAGAAGCTGTTGAACTTTAGGGATACGTGTAGAACCGCCAACAAGGACAACATCATGGACAGTGCTCTTGTCCATCTTAGCATCACGTAGACACTTCTCAACAGGCTCCATACATTTTCTGAAAAGATCCATGTTGAGCTCCTCAAACCTGGCACGGGTGAGTGCAGAGTAGAAGTCAATACCCTCAAAGAGAGAGTCAATCTCTATGGTGGTTTGAGCGGTGGAGGAGAGAGTCCTCTTTGCTCTCTCACAGGCAGTCCTCAACCGCCTAAGAGCTCTTGGGTTGCCGCTGATGTCTTTCTTGCTCTTCCTCTTAAACTCCTGAACAAAGTGGTTGACCATTCTATTGTCAAAGTCCTCACCACCAAGATGAGTGTCTCCAGCAGTAGCCTTGACCTCAAAGATACCCTCTTCAATGGTGAGAAGAGAAACATCAAAAGTACCACCACCGAGATCAAAGATCAACACGTTCTTCTCTCCAACACTGGTGGCCTTCTTGTCAAGACCGTAAGCGATAGCTGCAGCAGTGGGCTCATTGATGATACGCATCACATTCAAACCAGCAATGACACCAGCGTCCTTTGTGGCTTGACGCTGAGAGTCATTGAAGTAAGCAGGGACAGTGACCACAGCGTTCTTGATGGTGACACCAAGGTAAGCTTCAGCTATCTCACGCATCTTGATGAGGACCATGGAAGAGATCTCCTCAGCAGCAAACTGTTTCTCTTCTCCCTTGTAGCTGACAACAATCATGGGTTTGTCGGCAGGACCAGGGATGATCTTGAAAGGCCATAGCTTCATGTCGCTTTGGACAGATGCGTCACTGAATCTCCGACCAATCAATCTCTTTGCATCTGTAAAAGACATAAAAGCAAGTTCAGTAAATCAAATCGAAGAGAGAAAGATCTTCCTATTAAACCTTAAAATCTAAACATTATATTAATATATTCAACCCTAATTAATCACAACTTCCGTATTCAGATAACATCTTCCTATAAACCCTAAAGACGACAACTTTAGCATTCAACAAAGACGTACGTATAAACAACCCTAAGGATCTCATTCAAAAACTAATTAGAATAACAGAGATTATGATCCTATAAAACTAGAGGAGAGATTAAAGATTACATACCGAAGACAGTGTTAATGGGGTTCATGGCGACCTGGTTCTTAGCGGCATCACCAATCAACCTCTCGGAGTCGGTGAAAGCGACGTAAGAAGGCGTCGTTCTGTTTCCCTGATCATTAGCTATGATCTCAACACGGTCGTGTTGCCACACTCCCACGCAAGAGTAGGTTGTACCGAGATCGATTCCGATTGCTGGACCTTCTCCTTTACCCGCCATTATCTCTCAGATCCAAGAATCAAATACTTTGAGGCGGCGGTGAAGGCAAGTGTGGGTTCGAGTTTGTGGTGTGGAGAGAGAAGGGCTTGAGTTTATATACGGATGAGGCTTCGTGTTTCCAGAATGTTCGATGAGGTTTTTCTGACCGTTTGATTGATCTGACGGTGGTGATTAGATGCTGTTTTTTTCCAAATCTTAACTTGTGAAAAAAGGAAAAGAAAAAAAATGTACAATTAGTGGAACGTTCAAATGATATTTATAAAAATAATAATTGAATGATTTGCAACTTGAGTTGTAGGTTCTAGTAAAATTTTTGAAATATTATAATTACTAGTTGATTTTCCATTAATATTTATAAAAATAATAATTGAATGATATTTAGTTTTAGTTTTGAATCAATTTATATATATATATATATATAATTTATATTAAAAATATTATATTATTCTAATTATACATATGACTTTGGTTACATTATTATCGGTTTAATTATTTTTTGAATCAATAGTCGGTTTAGTTATTAATTTGGTATTTTTCAAATTCAGCTATATTACTTTTTATTCTAAATATAAGAAAACTTTGATTAATTTCATTATTTTTATTTCGGTTGGTTATTGTCTTTACATATGTAAATATATTCTTAGTTATGTAAATATATTATAGTTAAATTATGTATAACTTAATATATATTGTGCTTAAAATGAAATAAATAATAAGCTGAAGAGTTTGATTAAAAATTACATAAATAAATATAATGATAATGAATCTCATGCATATATATATATATATATATATATAAATTCTAAAAAGAATTAAATTGTAATTGGTTAATATTTTTTTTCTTTTTAATATGCTCTGAGTCAACCTCTAGTTTATATGTATGAAATTAAATAGATTATTATTATTATTATTAGAAAATTATATGTTCTTATTTTAGTTAGATGTTTAATTTTGGATATAAATTAGATCACTCGAGACATTCATTTTATGAGTATATTGAGTTAAATATATTTTTAAATTAAAATTGAAGTATAATTAATTTTATTTTAGTTAAGTCAAATTAAATTAGTTTTATTTCTTGCTTAAATATACATGTATTTTAATAATATTTATCAAATTATATGTTGATTTCTGAAAATATTAGAAAATAAAATGTAACTGATAAATTGGTGGATTTTCATGAACATATATATTTTTATTATTTTGAAAATATATTTTATGTTATTTAAAAATATATATTAATGGGGGTATTACTATTTTGTGAACTTTCCTTTTTAATAAAGTCATATTCTATACATATATTTCGTTTTTAAATTTGTTTTAAAAATTTAGATATATCTTCTTTTTATTATATATGTTATTTGGAAAAAGGTAAAAAAAACTAAATAAAGGAATAATAATCTTAAAATCTAACAATTCATTAAGTGTATCTATGTAATCAACCATCGCGAAAGTTAATGTGACTTATAGAAAAATGATTTCTCAAATAATATTATAGAGATTTTATCAATAACTGAAATGAATATGATTTGAGAGTGCAGAGCTTTTTTCTTGAAAGCTACGGTTATGACATATTCTCTACTTGTTACGCTGCTTTGCAACACGTCCTCTTATTAGAATAGGTTTGTTGTCGTTTAGCTCCCGTTGCATGGAAACGAAAGCAAGTAAGTGAAAATGGAAGCATTTGGAAACATAGAAAGGGTTTTTACAAAATATTTAGATAGTGGATACATTTTGGAAGCGTGTGTAATTATATATATAATACTATATATATACTAGAGACTTTTCCCGGGCTACGCCCGGGTATTTTCCTATATTTTAATTTTGTTTAGTTTATTATAGAGTATATTTGATTACATATTCTATACTTAGACTAAATAATTTATATAAACTATTAAAAATATTGAAACTTTTTATATTAATTTTGGTGACTAAACTTATAAAATTATTAAAAATTCATTTTTTTCTTTCAATATCAAAATATATATAAGTTGGTAACCAATTGAATAAAAAATTTATTTCAAATTCAATTATTCTTTTAACTTGTTTATTTGAATTTTATGAAAATGTGGTTAAATTAACATATAATTCAAATATTTTAAGGTTAGAATTAACCAATATATATTTTAAATTTTAATATTTATTATTTATTATTTGGTGATAACAAAATCTATATGAATTCGTTCTTAAGTGTTAAGGCAGTGATGAAACGGAGAAAAATTAAAATTTAAAAGTGATGTTATTTAAAAGAATCCTGAAATTATGTCAAATACTTTTGTTTCTATGCAGCAAAACAAATATACAATAATTAAAATATAATATTCTCTAGCTATTTTTATGTTGTTTAGTTTAATCACTAAATGTTCAACTAATGGTTCTAACATTACATAATTGGTTAATGTAAATTAAATAAATACTTTTGGTTCTAGAACTGTTTAATTTTTTTCTTATATCTTGTTTATTATTTTATAATATGTTCTATTTCAAGTAAAATATATTAATTATATTATATTTTATTATGGATAGATTTTTTAAGCATTTATGTTTATATAATGTTTGGTTATATGGATTATAGAATATATATATGCATATCAAAATTAAGAAAAAGCCAATAGTATTTATAAATTAAAATCTATTGTTCTCTTGATGTGTAACTAAATGTATATTTTTATTTTACATTAACCAGGTTGTGCATCTTTATGGTAATCTAACATTGTGCCTCTCATAATTTGTTTTTTTGGCTACGCTTTATTGTTTCCCATAGTTTTGATTGGTAAATATTACTCCAAAAATTATTATTCCATCTATAAAATTTTATAATCTTGTAAGCTGGAGTTATAGATGACTGTTATAAATTTTTAAAAATGAGAAGAAAAAATGAAGTTGTACATGTTCGTCAATGAAAGCTTGAAAGAACAATTATATATGGTCAATCTACACATCTCCTTTCCTAAATATGGTACACTTTAAAGTTATACGATGACCAAGAGAATTATGTACACTATAAAACTAAAAAAAATTCACTATTATATCATGGAATTAAATCTAAGGAAAATAGATGCAAGATGAGGAATGTATGAAGATTTATAAACAGTTGCAAACGTATGACAAGTGTTTAAATATGTTACAAGCAGAGGAACCCAGAAACAATACCAGCACATTGTAATCTCTATCCACAAAGTCAAAGGAGAGAATGAAGACATAAACGCTGCAGATAAAGCCATTTTGTCATAACTTGCTTGGGATCACGTCGCGGGAAAGCTTCGGTTTTACAAACATCTCTTGGGTCTCCGCAATGAACTTGGCAAACTGTGATCCTTTCTTTTGTTTGTTATTATCATCTTTGAGTAACTTTGGTAGCTTTAGTAGAGAGTGCTTAGTGTTTGGCTTAGGCTTTGGTGACAGTGATGGCATCAAAGCCCATATTGATGAGATTTCTTTGTTTGGTTGATCATTTTTCAATGACTTTCCACCTTAGTAATAACTTGCCCCTGGTTCTTTTTCATCTGAAACGACCGTCAAACCTCAGAATTATTTAGACATCCAGATAATGCAGTTGAGATTTGACCTGGCCAACCATAAATTCCACATTAATGATCAAATTATGCAAATGTAGGCACACTATGAAATAGATAAAAAGGAGATTTTCAGATCATACTTTCTTTTCTACCCAATGGTAGGAAGGTGAGCGAGAACACCTAGGAGTGCACCGCTCACAGTTCGAGAGATCTAGTTCATTGATAGGTTTTGCCCATTTCTTCCTCGCTGCAGCCTTCTCGAGCCTCTCCTTCTCACGGTCTCTTTCTCTAAACCTTTCAACCTTCTCACGTTCTCGGTCGGTATCGTTGTCCTGTGACTTAGTAGACTGAGGAACTTTGCCATCACTCCACAAGGATTCTGTAGAGCCAAGTGGTCAGAGTTAAGTCAATTTCTTTAAACTCATTCGATAATAAAAACAGTATCTGAAGAGTAATCCATCTGCAGAAAAAAAAACAAAAAAGGTCCAATCATAAAATCTAATTGGTGAATGTAAGAAGAGAAGGCACAAGTTTGTTTAGTCACCATTCTTTTCACACTGAACTAATTACTAAACTCATAGTCACTTAGCTAATTAAGCCAAAATAATATGAAATCTTTTAATGAAGACGGTACAAGCTATGAGAAGCGTGGCCTTACAATGTTTGTGTAGCAACTTGGATATTGAAAATCACCTGATGGCCATTTAAAATCAGTATCTCTATACAAACAAACTGAGACAACTGGATTAGAAGGAATTCAAAATGAAAAGAAGGTACCAGCTTATAGCCTTGACTATAAAGACTTTGCAGTTCCTCATGAATATAATCATACATAAGCCACCATGCATCTGCACCTACTCTGAGAAAGAGGAAAACAGAAATAATATGTGATTGTCTTACTGGAAATAACAAATGAACATTGTAAGAGGTTGGAAACAGAGTAGAACTGCAAAATTCAGAGTGACCGAATGGGTTCTTACTTTTTTCGCAGATGTGTTTGCAAGGCATCCATCAAAATCAAATGCAGCTATCTTCTCTGAATCATTAAGACCACCATACTGTTAAGATGTAGAAGATGAATTAACCATCAAGACATAATACATTACCTTATATTTATACTCGAAAAGTAAGATCACATTTGAAGATGATTTCTGAACATCAAACCTGCTTGAGAGCTTGAACTTGAAAGGAGGGCCAAGCTCGTGATATATGTCAGGCCTCATCCCTGGTACAATCTCGTGCATCTCCACCATTTGCCACAGTGTGTAAAAAGTTATCAGCCATGACAATATCATCAACGTCACGCCAGGTCCCCTGTGATCAACAAAAAAGTATATAGTGAATACAAATAAATAAAAGAAATGAATCATGGGCATAACATGATGAAGCATTCGTTTATATTCCCTAAAATATTAGTGGTTAATATGTATATATTATTTGGTCTCCAAAATACTATGAAAAACACAACACCACCATCAGTCACCTCTTCAATAGGAGGATTACGCTCTGCAAAACCAAACCAAATCAAAACCATAGATTCAATTCAAGAAAGCTGCAGAGTCCAATCAAAACTTCAAGAAATCAAACACTATTCCTATAAAAAGCAATTTCGGAACTGAGTAGTCGCTTCAAGCTGCAAGCTCCTATCATCTGACCAGACACCACCAACCATAGGCTGTGATAAAGAAGAATTGATTGAACGCTCTTTCGATCTCGAAACAGTTCTGCAAATAGAGGAAGCAAAGAGACAGTGGGAAGATGAATCGAGAGTGCGTGAGAGGAGAGGAGAGAAGCGTTTAGACGCCGCTTGACCTAGGAGATGTTAGAGGCTGCTTGATCTAATGGACCTCGCAGGTTAATATTTTTTGGGCCCAGAATTTTTTAAACCCAACCGAACACAATCCATCTTTTAGGTAGACTGATGTGGCAGAACAACACATCCTGATTGGCTGAATAAATCTGATGACATGGACAGTCTAAACACTCTAGAATTAGAACTTTTAATAGTGTTAGATATATATATATATATATATATATAATTTATTTATTGTTTTAAGAAGTCAATTAAATATTATATATTGAATAATTTTATAAGAAAATTGAATTTATTATGTTTAAAATCAAATATTTTCTTATATACACCAACTCCAACAATGATGTTTATAACTAAATACTTTTTTCTTAAATATTTTATTAGTCAATCAAAATTATTTAATGATTAATATTATACAGAACACTAAATATATTTATATGATTTTGTGATTATAGAGTTTTACAATATTTAACTATAATTCTGTGAGATAAATAAAACCAAATTGGACTTAGATAACTATATGAATTTGGGTCAGTGTAATTTAAAACCTAAGAAAAAAAACAACTATATGGGTAAGTCGACGAACTTTGTCATCTTCCTTAACCATCGGTCACTGAAAGTAGAGATCACGTTGCCGACTAACAATCCACTGCTTCCAAATCATAATCTTACGTTTCCACCTCGAATTTGCAATCGGCTAAACATGCAATCTTCACGAATCCAATTCTCCATCAAGGATTCCTCGATCAAAAGTTATTGTTCTTGCGCCGGTACACTCTCCGGCAAGCTTCTCCTGGTCTGCGATTCGAAAAGGTTTAGACCTCAATCGAGTCTTTTTCTCCATCGAATCCTCATGAATCTTCCAAGCTGATGTCTTCTGTGGGACAGCCTCATCTCTAATGGACACTCACACAGGAACACTTTGTCTTGCTCAATCTTGTAGATTGCGTAGTAAGTCACTTTATTACTTTTCGTGATTATTGCTTATATGTAATTTGCATTTTGTAAGAATAAATCATTATCACCATTGTTATTGTACACTTGCATAAGAGAGTAATTAAGAAGTTACATAACCAAATATATATTAGGATCGGCCCGCTCTACGGGCGGGATATACTTTATTTGTGATCTAGATTATTATTTTTTGTATGATTTTTTCGTTTGTGTGTTTAGGTTTGCATTTGAAAGAGATATGTATAATAATGATTTTTGTTTTTTAGAAAATTTTAGGTGCTTATTTACAATATTTATTTTTATATTAAAGAGTTTGTGGAATTGATATGTTGTGAGAGATTCAAATGGTTTTCATGTTGTTTCCTTTTACAAAATTTGATTCCATATTTGGTGCGTTATTTGTGGTTTGTAATATTTGGGTTCGAGAAGATTAAGAAGTGAGTATTTTTGTGTATGGAAGAGTATTTACTTTGTATGTTGAAATCATAGTCTTTCGACATTCTATCAGAGTTGGAGTGGTGATTATTCGAAGTTGCATTTCTTATTAAAAGTAGAATGTTGTATTGAATGAGAAGAAGATAGTAATACAAAGCTAATCAAAGTAATAAAACATTGAAACTGGAAAGTTTAAAAACTGAATAATGGTCGATGAGTGTAGGCACTTGTTAGTCATCGTAAAATCAACTCCAAAAACTTTTCCATTTGTTTATAGTAATAACAATCACTGTATCGATTTTCCAGATTATTAAGATGACACTTTCTTGGTGGCATTGTAAAGATCATATTAGTTCCATAATACTTCTTTTTCAATATAGAGATATCGTGTAAGGAACATTTGATTTATCCTAGTATTTGTCAGCTCCAGATATGTCGATTTTCTGTTCATGGCGATCCATAAATTTCACGCATTCCTCATGTTCTCATGTGCATAGAAAAATTATGGCATAGACATAGTTACCTTAACCACAGTCGATGTTCGATAATATGCGAAAATGTTTAAGCCTTGTTGCGATTTTGTTTCAATGTCAAAATTGTTTTTCTAATCCTGATATTAGTTCTTGTATATATCAATTGAAGATTTTATTTCTTAATCTTATACACTGACTTATATAGTTATTAACAGCTTTAGGATATTTTAAATTCTATATGTTAGAATCACAATAAAATAAAAAAGCAAAGAAAAAAACATCAGTTAAATAAAGAGAATTTCGGACAGCGATCATTCGTGGAACTTTTATGTGTGTAGAGCCAAATAAATTATAAAGTTCCCTTTCAACTTTTCTATACTATCACTTCTGTATACTTTTAAACATTTAATCTCTAAAATTACCTCTTTGAGTATTTAGCATGCACATTTGGTTACTTTACTATGATGTTTCCATTTGTGAACAAATTTTTTGTCTAAAAAAGATAATATTGTTATATCATTATAGCTACGTCATAATTTACATATTGTAAAATATGTATATATAATTCTGATAAAATATGTTTCTTGTACTTTAGCTACTGCCGCAGAGAACCACATCAAACTAACTCACTTACAAATCTGAATTGATCATAGGGTCTTACGGAGAGCAAAGCAAACCTGCAGTATCACAGAAAGTGTAGATGTTTCCTTCATGGCTTGGAACAAATTAGAAGCAGTAAGGACAGTACACATCATTTTGTCTTCTGCAGATCGGGCATATCACAAACAGATATCAGAAGATGTCAGCTCGGTTTCTCATCAGTCATGTTACGTCTAGTGACTTCCACAACTTGTATGGTCATCTTGGTCTAGTTTGCTTGATTTGGGTTAGTTCCCAAGAATATTCTTGTGAAGTTGTAAGCAAAGGCAATGTTCTTTAATTGTAGCAAAATTCACTGAACTAAGCAATGTAAGCCGTAAGTGAGATGAACTTTTTTTTTGTCACAGTGAGATGAAGAAATCCCGTATATTAATATGTTTTGACACAAAAAAACTAATATGTATATTTATGAATTCAGCAAAATAAAGAGTTTCTCTTGTGCATAGCAAAATTATGGCATAGAATAGTTACATTTACCATAGTTGTTGTTTGCCAATATGCAAAGATGTTTTAGCCTTGTTATGGCTTTGTTTCGATGTCAATTTTTTTTTGTTTTTTTCATAATATTAATTTTTGTATAGAAGTCTGCTATTGTTTTACTTTGTTCTCAATATTTGTTCTATTTTAACTTTGTTAATAAGTAAAATAGTTTTAAAACAGTACTCGATTATGTTAAACACAGAAAACATGAATTATTTTTTATATGTTAATTTTTTAAATTTGGCACAACTTTTTGCTTTTATACTTTAAATTATTAAGTAATAATGCAGAAGTTATTCATTGTAATAAAGATTACTTAGTCGGTAGATCCGAAGTTATATATCAACATGTAGTCCATAAGGAGTGTTTCTTAAAAAGTAACTAACTCATAATATCCGGAGTTTTTTTTGTTATCAAGATTTGCTATGTTTTGTTATATACAGTCGCTAACTGATTGGTGGTTATATGTTGTTGTGGTCAGTACCGCTTTTATATGTTGAATTAATCAGATAAGTATACATATGCTGTAATCTATATAATGTCGTTTATTGTGTGCAAATAATTATGTTTGCATAAGGACTGACATCTTTCGTCGGCCCATTATACTTATCATGTATTATTATCCTCCTAATCTATATAATGCCGTTTTTTTCAAAAGTTCTGTTATGTATTTTTCGTAAATGAAACAACATCTCACTAATTTTGTCTCTCTAAAAAAATTTGGTATATAATTTATTGGACTCCACAGGCATAGGTACATAATTGTTAAAATACAGATACATTACACCAAATTATGCATTGTTTAGTTGATGTAGTATAAAGTTGTTAGGAAAACATGCACATAATTATTTTGAAAAATAAGATCGTAAATTAAGATGAAAGATTTAAGGCAGTTAGAATAGTTTGTGCATCCGTAAAACACAACTATTTTATGCGAATAATTGGATTTTTTGGTAAATATAATTAGTTATTTTGCCAGCATTAAAACTTTCAATGGTTATTAATATGACTTATTTACCTACAGTCAGGACTGGGCATATCTAATGAATGAGGTAGGCCGATCCAATACGTCTTAGGCCGGATAGTTTATTATTATAGAATGTCTGGGGTTGTTGCTAATATTTTCTTGATAATAGACAATATCTTGGGGGAAACATTAATGGTATGCATAATATTAAACAAATCGTACAACCCATAAAACCAAACATAATTTTATAGAAAATTCAGACAGCGCAGATTGCTTAGAAAGTTAACAAAAAACAGATGCAAACACCATATCTTTACTTATTATGCTAAAGCAAATCTGATGACAAAGCACTAAGCTAAATGCACATTCTTTACCATCTTCAAAGCTGCTCAGGCTGAAGGCCTTTGTAGTTCTCCACCATCTGGGGCTGATACCACATCTGGTGCTGCCTTCTAAATGCCACCCCAGTTTCAACCTTAGCAAGAACCGGTGTGTCTTTCCTCTTGTTCACATTGTTCTCCTTGCACACGTCCAATAATCTATACTAATTTACTGTACTTGAAAATATCAAGACAAAACAATCATAACACTCACAATATCAACGAAATTAGGGAGCGGTGCACGATCACGTCCGTTGAGAATCCGTGTGATTGTGAAATTGTGATGATTTCTAGTGAAGTTGTATGCACTAACCTTGACTCGAAAGGTGAATGTCTTTCCTTCCATGTCCAATATAAAGGGGGGGGGGGATTTGAGTATCCTCAGGGGACAGGGTGAACACCATCTCCAGCCTAGTTGTCAAATTAAAATTACATGTTTAGTACTTACACGGGGAAAACGATTCTGCATTCAAGAGTGTAACTTATAAAGAAATATACAGTTTACAAACTGAGAAGAACACAAACCCCAATCAAATAGATAAATAAAGAACTTATACAACACAAACATAAGAAAAAGAAGAAGACAACATTATGGTTCAAAAAATATGAAGAAGACGACAAAGTAAAGAAAAAAGAGACTTTGGATAATATCAATTAAATTTGGAGATTCAGAAGTATAATAACTATTTACTTATCCATTTGACGGTTGCCTGAAGTTTGGATTACACCGAGCCACATCAAAACCGGTTATGGAATACATCAACCCCGCCGTGAAATGGGGAAAGGTCGGAACACGACTAGTAGCAACGGTGGCTGGCATAGGAGTTGCGTGAAAGTAAATCGGAGAAAGTCACAATCAATAAACAAAACATAAACGCTCAGTGAAAATTTTATATTCTGGGGAAAATCAACTTAGATATAATTGGAATTCTACAACGGAACTCACATTCGAATAAAGAAGGAGCATATCGACTTCATAACCTCGCCTAATCTTCCTTGCCTCCCAGAAATGCAATAACCCAACCTAGACAAAGCCATTAAAAAGAAACAGATTAAGCAGTGTGAGAAAAGATTGTGAACGATTCTGAGATGATGAAGATCTCACATATATATATATATATATACACTTTCTCCACCGACTCTAAGATGATAAGAAGAGATTAATTACATATTGTGGAGGAATCATAAATACTATCATCAATGAGTAATGAGGTTTCATATCAACTTGAGAAATGCGAATCGATAAAGAAAAATGAGTTCAGAGAATAATTGATTGTGGCTTATGACAAACCCTAATTCGCAGGAATGAGAACTATATGACAGAGCTTCTTCTAGACATGCCTTGGGTCACTCACTAACTTTGGGCAAAAAAAAAATTAAACCCTAATTGGACACGTGGCAGCGTGCAGAAGAACTAATATCTGACGTAGATGGATTTGAAGGATCTCTTTTATATAAATAAATATATAGATATATAGATACATATATATATATATATATATATATATATATATATATATATATCTAAAAACTATGCATTTTTAGATACTTAGCTTGACGTTAATGACTTCAATTGGATATTCATCTTAAACTGCTCAGAAAAAAACCGTGGTTTTTATTTGCAATAAGAGATTAGTTTATGAATTTGAGAGTATCATTGGGAATCGCTGACAAGAGAGATGATGTCATCATGGTTAATCGATTCTATATGGAGTAGTATGTTTGGTTTACATATTTTTAAAATGATTATTTGTTACGACTCTTAGTATCTTTTTAAAAATGTTTCTCTTAATTGAGCAAAATTTTGGAAACGCATGCGTTGGAACTTGGAAGGATGATGGTTTAGAGATTGTTTAAGTTCAGCACTATAAATAATGTAATAGTGAACAAGAAGTGGAGGTACCTCTGAAATATATTGTGTTTACATGATCCCATCCAATATTACAGAAATTTGAGAAAGAAATGTTAAAAATATTAGGCTCACATGTGTTTAATTCTCAAAGTTTCTATTTAATCTTTTTAAGTATATTTTCATACAACTATTGTTCTATCCAATGTGTTTTGGATTGATAAGATATTGATTTTTTTTATTAAAAGCATAAAACAGAAAAAATCCGCGCATTTACGGGGGTCATCACCTAGTCAACTTCAAAGTAACACTCCATTGAGTTTTTTTTTTGGTAAAACATTCCATTGAGTTATGTTACCAAAGCAAGTTGTTTTATATTTTAGTTATTCCTGGTTTAACTGCCGCATTGAAAGTGGAGCCTCGCTTTGAAGCACTACCAGTAAATACTTTTGACTAGTCATGGGCATTCGGGTTTTCAGTTCGGATCGGTTCGGTTTATTCGGTTTTTGGGTTATTCGGGTTGGGATGTTTAGGAACCGTTTAGGAACCGGACATTTTTCGGATCGGTTCGGTTCGGATAATATCGGGTTCGGGTCGGGTTTATATTTTTTTATAAAACCCGAAGTGGAACCGTATTACAAATAATCCGGGTTTAATTCGGGTTTGAAGCCCAATAAACCGAAAAAATCCCGAAAACCCGAGTTAAACCCAGAAATAACCGAAAAATATTCGGGTTTTTCGGGTAGTTCGGATTTTTTTAATTTATAAATGATATTTTATATATATTAAAGTTAAAAATAATTAATATTTTTAATAAATTTAAAATATTCGGGTACCCGTTCGGTTCTCGGGTCGGTCTCGGTTCGGTTTCGGTTTTTCGGATTTAGAAATATAGGAACCGTTCGGGTTTTTGTAATTTTCGGACCGGTTTCGGTCTCGGTTTTTTCGGTTCGGTTCCGGTTCGGTTTTCGGATTTCGGATAATATGCCCATGACTACTTTTGACAAACTTGATGAGAATTTGAACGTTCCGGCTTTTTTTCTTTTTTTGTTTTGTTAACCAACCAATTCGAAGGTTCGTAGATAGGAGTTGAAATCACATGCAACGAAATAAATTTGTTCAGATGGAAAATATAGAAAGTTTTTTTTTACTGAAATTGTATAAATAATTTTCAGACATTATTTTATTCCACATCAAAATAAGGCCAACGTCAATGCCATAATATTAAAACAGATACAACGCGGAGACGGACGATAGTTTAAGGCAACGATATTTTCGTCTCCATAGTCTCAAACGGCTTTTTATGGAACTGTGATACCTGCACATCCAGAACGAAAATTCATGATACTGTTTGTTTCAAATCCCAATTACTATGTTTGGACTTGCTTGGGAAAAACACTTTTTCTTTTGTTTTATAGTCTAACTAGTACTTCCCTTTTTTTATAAGATGTTATTACAAAATACTAACGCAAATGTGAAGCACTACGTTGGCGTATATGGTTACAGTTAACAAAAGAAATTATCTAAAATACCAAATATAATGATTTGGCTTAGTGATTTTAGTTAGAAAATATGTAAATGCGAATAAGAATGAACACTATAGACTTACTTCCACATTTGGTACCGCGAGCTACATGTCGACCGCATTGACGGATTACCCCAACAGCGTAATTGACATCGATGAGAGCCGCTCTCTGTGGTGTTACAGAAGGACAAACGCACCACGCTGGAGTCGTTCTTATTCGACGACAACATTCAGCGGGGGGAGCCTGCCTCAAGATTAATATCTTGCATGCGTCAATTAACAAGCGACGTTGAGCATGGCAGTAGGTTTCTGCAACTGTCAGTTCGAGGCAAAAACTGGAAATTATCATTAGTAATATCAATGAGTTCAACATAGCTCTTTTTTCCTCCATTATTTCTCTTTAGTGAACTTTCTACGTTTGATTTCGAGAAAATATCACTCCCTATTTATAAAGACAAAACTTCACATATAACCGGTTAAAAATATGTGGTTCCTCTTCATTTCTCATATAACTTTATATGTCGGTGCTATACAACAAAATATGATGTCTAATATGTCATCATAATGTTTCCCACTAATGTCCTTATCGGTTTTACTGTATGTAGTCTTTTATAATATAGTGTTACCGACCAGTGCTAGAGTTTGATAAAAGTTGCAAAAAAGCAAAGTTCTCTCTTGTAGTCAAATGTTTAATTATTATACAAATTTTCAAATTTATTACAGAGTTTACAAGGACAAATTATAATGGAAACCGAAATTGAAAGTAGAGCGTTACTTTTTTTACATAGCCGGCTAGGGTATCTCTAAATTCAGAATGTGAAGGGATATCAGCCATTAATACAATCATGAGTGTAATGGGAATTGATCTGAAGACACTGCATCATGAGCCATGCGTTGAAGGGTTAGTTTTAGCATTCTAATGATGTTAAAGTTTTAGGAGCTCTTGTGTTGCTTATGATGTTAACTTTGACTGCAGTTACTTAACTCTAGGAGACTACTCTTATAAGGCTTCGCCCAATTGCGTTTATAAACCGAAATTGGTTAGAAAATGGTTAGAAATTGTCTGTTCTGACCGATTTTCGACAGAAATACCCGTCAATTCTATTTCGTCAGAAATTTCGAATCGGTCAGAAATCGGTTAAAATTTCCAACCGATTTCTGACCGACTTTTTTTTGTCAGAAACTTCCAACCGAGAGGCCGTTAGAAATTTTCGACGGACAATCCGTCAAATTTTTCTAACCGGCACAACTCTGACGGATAAAACCGTCAAATATTTTTGACGACATTTGCGGTCAGAAAATTTCTGACGACTTTGACGGTCCAAAATTTCTGACGGCCCGGCCGTCAAATATTTCTGATTGATTCTTCCGTCAGAAATTTAATAAAGTTTTTTTTTAAATTAAAAATTCTATTTGTACTATATTTTATGAAATTAACAATTAAGATAAATAAAAAAATTTTAATACACAAAAGTTTAGATAATTAAAACAAAGTTTACACTGTCTTAAGAAAACATAACCGAGTTAATAATACATAAGAGTGCCGAAAAACCATAAGAAACATAAGATTTTTGAAACACATTACTCGGGCTGTGAAGGTGAGAAAGACTGTGAAGCTGAGAAATCTTCAGGATAAACCCGAGAGATAAAATCACTGACGGCTCGAAGTTCTACCTCCAAAGCCCGTCGCTTTGTCCGCTCTTCATTTTGGTCTGTCTTCAGCTGTTCCATCACATCCATAATTCCCGAGGAAGAAAATGTTCTTGGCTACTAGAGGAGATCCCCTCTGAAATACGGCCTAAACCATAGCGACGGCCTTTCTTAACTGGGATATTCTACAAACATAAAAGACAAATTTAATAATAATAAAAAGAAGATAATAAGAGGACCATCAAAGAATGCTAGCTGCAATGAAATACCTCAAGAACCATCTGATTAATCTCTTTGCGGGACATCACGTTTGAAGCTGTAGATCCTTCAACTGCACACATCTGAGACTGTTGGAGTTGTGCTTCTTTCTCTGCTTTCATCTTCTTCAAAGTGTCCAGCAACTCTCTAGCAACAGGATCTTGCACCTCACCGGTCTGTTTATTGGTGTGCATATCCTCCATCAAATCTAACCATGATGGTGGCACACCACCATTTTCAGCAGTCTAGCATCATAGAAATTGTCAATTCAATGGTAAAGCATAAGTTAGGAAATCATATATGTAAAGCTTACCATTTCAATCTCGCGTTCCTCTCTCGTCTTTGCACCGCAATTATGTGTGGACACACCTTTCCCACCACGCTGGCTTTTCCTATTCTGAGAATTGGTTTCTGCGATAGATGCAGTCTCATCTAGTTGCCAATACGCTTTCAATCCAAGCCACACATTTTCATCCAGACCTATGGGCTTATCCTTCTTCAGCTTCCACTTTTTCTTCCAAAAAGTCATGTTGCTCTTGTACTGCTTGTTAGCCTGCACATTAAAGGCTGTCCGCACTTCTTCAGTGTGAGCGGGATCCCAATTCCAGTCTTGCTGCAATAAACAAACAGTTCAAACATAATTATAAATAATAAAATCAGATTATAAATAACAACGTCAAATTATAAATGGAAAAGGCAACTCACCGCAAATGAACGAAGCCACATCCTCTTTGTTACTATTGGTACATGTGCATAAGTCGGATAGCATTCAAGGAGGGTATGAAAGCACTTCAAAATGGACTTGCAAATAGCATTCCGGTTCCTTTTCCTAAACCTGAAAAAGAAAATCATCATTAATATTATAATATAAAATTTGATCATATAAAGAAAAAGAGTTTACCAAAAAGTGTTTGGTTCATCATTTGGGCTCAGCTTCGGAATCCGCTCTCGTCCTGGTGCCAGCAACAGCTCGTTGAGTAACCTATCTTCGATGATATATGCTGAAGTGCATGGTTGTGGCGGGGGGGACACTTGTTTGTTGCATTGAAGCAGAACCAGTTTCAGGAGATGTAACGGATGGGGCAGAAGCAGCACGGAAAGCGGCATAAGACCTGAAATCAAAAAACATAGAAAAGTATTCATATACAAATTTAAACTCAAAATTACATGTGATCTAAACAGAAAAAAAGTTATTTAATAACCTAAATAAGCTAACATAAACCAGAGATTAACCTAAATAAGTTAATTTATCAAACTTTCATAAGCCTAAATCCATAGATTAACCTATCATAAACCTAATACAATCTGATCAAAACTCGAAATTCCATGAAGCTAATGTCATACAAATCTAAAGTCGAAATTACATTTCATTCACAAAAGCTAAAAAAAAAAATCAGAAAGAGTGAGCCGGAGCTTACATGGCCGGAGTCGAGAGAGAGAGAGATGACCGGAGGTCGTGGTCGGTATCGGAGAGAGAGAGAGAGAGGGCCGGCGAGAGACCGTAACCGGCGAGAGAGAGAGCCGGATAGGGCAATGGACAGAGAGAGAGAGGAGAGGGCGATGGACAGAGAGAGAGAGAGCGATGGACAGAGAGAGAGAGAGGACGGCGATGGACAGGGAGAGAGAGGCGGAGGTTCAGATTCGTTTTCAGAAGGGGAGGAGACGAGAAATTAGGTTAAAGTGTTTTACTATATACAAAACATTTCTGACCGAAAATATGGTTAGAAGCCCGTCAGAAGTGTTTTTTTTTTTTAAAAAAAATTGCTTTGTTTAACTCTCATTAAAATATTTTTTGGCCCTATATTTATTTTTAAAAATACATTTGAAATATACGTTTTCAAAATATTACATAAACTTATATGAATTTTTTTTTTTTGCTTTGCTTCACTCTCATTAAAATAAGTTTTGGCCCTAAATTATTTTTAAAAATACAACTGAAATATATGTTTTCAAAATATTACATAAACTTATACGATGAGAAATTAATCCGAATCAGATGAATATCCCGAAGAAGCTGAATCAAAGTCATTGTTGAATTCTCCTCTCTCTGGCTCCGAATCAGAGAATACATCGTTGTCACCGATACCGGTAAAATCAACAACAAGATCGATTTCAGTAGAGTCATGAACATCAAGATCGCCTATAATATTGCTCGATGATTGTTGCATCGCGAATTTATCAGAAACTCCTTGCACTATACCCCTTGGCGTAACGGGTATCACGGCGATCCAAAGGTCTTGTTTATTCCTCACCCGAGGGTAACGAAAGTAAGCAACTTGATTTGCTTGTGAAGCTAGAATGAAAGGATCATAGTTTGGAAGTCTTCTTCTGGAATGAATTGACGTTACTCCAAATTCATCATTCCGGGCACCATATCCAACGGTCGGATTGTACCAATCAGCAGCAAACGCAACACACCTTAAATTAAGGATCCCGGGATAGTGAATCTCCAATATCTCATGCAAGATACCATAGTAAATTACTTCCCCAGATGTAGCTGATATACCATAATTTGCAGTTGATTGTGTATTGTTTTCGCGGAAACACTTAAAAGCATATCCACGCGTGCAGTACATTGGGTAGGATACAGCAACAGATTTAGGACCAATAGCCAACTCCTCAAGCCATGGGTCAACTTTCGGTTTTGTTTCCAAAAGAAATCTGACCTGTATAATAGTTATATTTTAATTGTAAGTTATGCATAATGTGCAAAAATATGGTGATTCATGAGTAATAGGCTAGAGGCTGAGAAAACTTACATAGAATCTGAACCAGTTAATGAACTCTTTTTCCTTAAGTTCGGAAAGTTGGTCTTCAGTATAATAAGGATATTCATCCCTTATTTGCTCCATGTAAATCCTGTTAATGATTTTATAATCAATTAGAATATTATTTAGGAAATGTGCGTTTAATATATAATACTAAAAGATAACTTATAACTACCTTTCATATTCCATTACTTCTTCGCAGTTTGCCAAGATGTACTTATGCAAGTGCAATTTCTCCTGCTCTGTGAGTCTTCGATTTTTTCCTCTTCCACTTAATCGACCAATTTGTGAAAACATGTTAGGAGCCTCGACAGGATAAATTGCTCTCTGGCCTCCATCATCATATCTTGAAGGTTTTCGACTTTTAGTCTGCACTTCTGGGGCAAAGTAGTAAGAAGCGAAATGTGATGTTTCCTCATTGATGCTTTGTGCAACGATAGACCCCTCAACCCGGCTTAAATTCTTCACTTTCTTCTTCAAGTCATACATAGAACGCTCAATCACGTACATCCACCGATACTGAACTGGACCTCCAAGTGCTGCTTCTCGAGCAAGATGGATTGGAAGATGCTGCATAACATCAAAAAAAGATGGTCGAAAAATCTTCCATGTGTTGTCCATCCAGATAATCTCCCGTATGTTGTCCATCCAGATAACATCCCGTATGCTGGGAAGTCGCTTATGGTCCACATAAGCACGGCACGCATCATAAAATTTTGCCTACAAGATATATCATACACTTCAACTCCATGTTTCCATAACATTTGCAACTCATAAATCAGTGGCTGCAAAAACACATCAAGAGCTCTTCTAGGATGGTTAGGGCCAGGAACTAGAATTGCGAGAAAGAGAAACTCTCTTTTCATGCACAAAGATGGAGGCAAATTATATGGAGTTACAATAACCGGCCAAAGAGAATATTGTCTCCCATGACTTCCAAACGGGCTGAATCCATCAGTACTTAAACCAAGGTAAACATTTCTTTTCTCAAATGCAAACGCAGGATACATTGATTGAAAATGTTTCCATGCCTTCGCATCTGATGGATGAGCAATTTCTCCTTCTGATACGTGTTCACCATGCCATCTCATAGCTTCCGCTGTACGTTCAGATTGGTATAACCTCTTCAATCGGTCAGTAATAGGCAAATACCACATTCTCTTATATGGAATTTTAGTTTTTCCCCTTGTTTCTTGGAACCGTGGTTTGTGACAGAATCGACAACTAGTACGATCAACATCCCTTCTCCAGTATAGAATACAGTTGTCGATGCAAACATCTATCATTTGATAGGGCAAACCCCATCCAGAAACCAATTTCTGTATCTCATAATATGTAGCTGGTGAAAGATTATCTTCTGGCAATATATCTTTCACAAAATCAGCCATCGCATCAACGCAGCTTTCGCTTAAGTTATAATCTGTTTTAATAGACATCATCCTAGTTGCACATGACAGAGGCGAAATACCATCTCTACAACCATCATATAACGGACTCTTTGCTGCATTTAACATATCAAAAAAATTTTGTGCTTCATAGTTTGGTTCCTCCACTCTTTGTCTATCTTCAACCATTTGAACCATACTTATATGTTCATCTAAACCACCTTGTTGTTCTTCTACTTCATCCATTCTATGTTCTACACTAGTACTACCAAAATTCACCATCAAATCAGTTTCGCCATGTGAATACCAAACTTTATAACCCACCATAAATCCTCTG
>CAKOAT010337376.1:293351-308844 GCA_932364175.1 Eruca vesicaria subsp. sativa
TTTGAGGCAAATGACATGAATTGTTGAAGACCTTGTGCAAATTCCTCTGTAAGAAGTCCAGTTGAAGGATCTTGATGATTTTGATCCATCCAAGACCTGAAATATTCGTTTTGATTGGAGGAAGACATTCTGTGTAATAGAATTTTCGGATTTAGAGTGAAAAATGTGAAAGAGAGGAATTACAGTCGGGAAATATAAAAGAAAATTTTGACGGACTTCTGACCGATTTCTGACCGATTTCCAACAGCAATAATATGGTTAAAAATTCGTCAGAAATCCGTTAGAAATTTCTAACGGTTTTCCGACCGACCAAATTCCGTTAGAAATTTCTGACCGTTTTTTGACAAATGTCAGTCCGTCAGAAATTTCTGACCATTTTGAAAATCCGTTAGAAATCCGTCAAAATTTTCTGACGACAAAAAGTTCGGTCAGAATGCCCGTCAGAAACAACCTCTTTTCTTGTAGTGTTACAAAAGTTATGAACATTGCTAAGATGATGAAAGATGAGTACAATGATAAAGATTGCTCGCTTTTGGGTATTGGAGGTGTTGAAACTGGCTATGATGGAGCTGAATTCATTCTCCTCCGATCAAACATTGTACAGGTGAATAAACTCAACATTACCTTTACTTTTAATTTTTAGTCTCTAACTCAGTCAGAAACTCAGTTATTGCTTTTGGTAGGAAGATATGCATTGGTGTGATGGTGCATGGATATGGTCGTGTGATAACCCTATGCGCCGAGCTTCAAGATTTTATGGAATAACACAACTTCTCAACACTATAAGACTTTAGAGGGTATTAACAACTTTTTCTACCTTTTTCTAATCCTTACTCTTAATGTTGCTTACTTGCTTGTTTGTTCTTGGCACAGGCATTCGCTTTAATATTTTACAACACACATAAATTTAGTCAAGAGACAAAAAGAAGCTATTGAGCAGAGAAAAGCGGAGAGGAAAGGGTTGAAATCTGGTAAAGGACCCGAGATGGGTTTGTGAAGGAGACTGAGAGTATTGTTTCTAGCTAAAGCTCAGTAGCCTAATGGACCCAAATACTTAAATAAGGTTTGCAACTTCCTTCACAGCCGAATGACAAAGGTTTTTTCCTTTCTATCTTTTTATGTCGACCTCTTTACCTCTCTCACTTGAAAAGCAAAGAACACTAAAGTTCAATGTATCTTATGTTCGTCTAGTTGTGTATCATCTGTATAATGTATCCGTTCCCACCATTTCTTTCAAGTTGTCTTTTAACATTTATCTTTTCCTTGAATCAGTTTTATGTTTGTTGTTATTCTACAACATGTTAATATCAAAAATAAAATTTTAAATGACATAAACCATTACATTTCATATATACAGTAACAATAATATGCAAAAAAAAAGCTTTAACATTAACTTTTTTCCACTTGCTTGAAGTCATATATAATTGAATTAATTAGACATTCACTTGTCTATCAAACTTCTACAAAAGAGAACCTTAGAGTAGGTTCATCACAGGGGGGGGGGGGGGTCTAGGGTGCTTAGGGGGAAAAGGTAACCGGGAGGGGCATAAAGAAACAAAAGTCGACGCCTTTGATGCCCAAATAAGCGTCGAATTTTTCTGGGTGGTTAAGCTGTTCCGCGGGCCCCACGACACGTGGCGGCCCACGATTGGTTGTATTTTATTTTTTTCTTTTAATCAGAAAAAAATTAATCAAAAAAAAAAAAATTAAGCGTCCCCTTTTTCGGTGTCCGCGATAAAAATTTAAGCGTCCCCTTTTTTGGTAATGAGCAGAGCATCTCCGAAAACTCCTCAAACCCTCAAATTTTGAGGTTTTTGTCTCTCCAAGAAACCCTCCGATCTTCAAATTTTGAGGGCGTGAATAGTGAAACTTCAAATTTAAGGATATACTATTCATGTTCTCAAAAGACTATTCACTTTTCAGTTTAGTCCTTATATTAGCATATCTTACATATAATTGTATTTGTATTAATTTTCTTATCACTTTACTCCTTATCACTATATTTTATAAATATATTTGTCTGAAATATTCAAATATATCTTATATATGTAATTAATACATAAAATATATAAATATGCTAAAATAAAATAAAAGATAATATAAAAGAATAGTACTTAAATAGAACACTTTGGGTTGATTAATCATATATGAGAACATTATGAAAATAACACTAGTGAGCAATTTTTATTTTTAGTTTTTTATGAATTAATGTGTGTTTTCTGTTATTATGTTATGTATTTTTTTATATAAATTGTATTTATAAATACTATGTTTAATTTTTTTAAAGTGTAGTATTATCTATATATATATATATATAAATTTTAGTGATTATCATTAGTTTATATTAAAGTTGGGGACTAAAATATAAATAGTATAAAATTTTCAAGATAGATTTGAGGATTTTTCTTGGAGTAATACACCCTCAAATCTTCATTTTAAGGATTCTCCATTCTTAAAAATGAGATTCTTTCTTGGAGATGCTCTAAGTATCAATCTATAGCCCCAAAACTTTATAGAAAAAAAATACATAATGTAAATCTCAAATTTGTAAGAAAAGATTATATATAATTTTTTACTAAACTGTTTCTAACTTTCAAAATTTTAGGATCGGTCCCAGCGGAAAACACATCCTTAGAGCAAGAGTTTGTATCATGCCAAAAAAGCAACTGAATTTTACATTTTTTGGTGAACATTGGCATTGGCTAAGAAAGCTTGCTTTAAAAATGATCTAATATGAGACGATTAAGATTCTGGGCCATGTTAGCTTTACTTTTGTGTCTAAAAGGTTATATGCATTATTAATTAAACACACCAGGTTAATGCAAAGATCAAAAAAGGCAGCAAAATGGGCTTTATGACAAATGGATTTAAGGAAGAAATATAATGTACGCAGAAGACAAAAGTGTCCACGACTTGGTTCAGTGACTTTAATAGCCATTAAACTCGTTTCATTTTCTACCTAATTACGTTTACGTGTTCATCAACAATTCTATTTTTACTGATTTATTCATAAATATCTTTCAAGTATTCATAATAAGTTTCCGTGGTAAACAAACCTTTTTTTGGGCTGCATATGATAATTAAACAAACGCTTAAAATTTAGTATAAATAATGTTATCAGGATCTGTGTACTGTAATCCCAGGAGAAATCGTAACTGAATCGATATAATCTAATAATCATACTACTTAATTAATTATATTTTTATTTATAAATAAATCACTAATTATTATTATTGAGATTGACCGTATATATCTGAAATAATGATAATAAGTAAATAAAAAGAAAAGCCCTATAAACACTCTCAGGAGAGAAGTTAGTTGTATCGATCGTCTTCCCTAAACAACACTCATTGATTACTATTTTTTTCTCTCCGACGCAGCCATGTCTCTGCTCTCAGATCTCGTCAACCTCAACCTTACTGACTCAACCAAGCAAATCATCGCCGAATACATATGGTTCCATCTCCCTCTCTCTCTCACGACTAGTCTTATTATCTCTGTTTGTTTTACTCTGTTTTTGCTGTCATGCATCGATGAGATTGATGTGTACATCGTAAAGCTTGTCTCTTTTTTTTTTTTCGTCTTCTGGGTTTGTGATACTTTTCGTATGGATGTGAATGAACAGGATCGGTGGATCTGGCATGGACATTAGAAGCAAAGCCAGAGTAAACTGATACTCTGTTTTTTTACATCCTCTGCTTTTTTTCCTCTCTATGTTTCTTGTATGATTGATATGGTTTGTTTTTGAATGATACAGACGCTTCCAGGACCAGTGAGCGATCCATCAAAGCTTCCGAAGTGGAACTACGACGGATCAAGCACCGGTCAGGCCTCTGGAGATAACAGTGAAGTCATTCTATAGTACGTTCTTTTATCATCTGTCTCTGTTTATCACACATTAACACACATCTTGTCTTAATCTTGTTTTGTGTTTGTTAATGAATTTATAGCCCTCAGGCGATATTTCGTGATCCGTTCAGGAGAGGCGACAATATCTTGGTAGGGTTGATATTTAAATGATTAGTGTGACTAAATACAGTTTTGATCAGAACAAAAAAATGATTGGTTGTTGTGATATATGCAGGTGATGTGTGATGCTTACACACCGGCTGGTGATCCAATTCCGACTAACAAGAGGCACAAGGCTGCTAAGATCTTCAGCCATCCTAACGTTGCCAAGGAGGTGCCTTGGTAATCTCTTCTTCTTAATCCTCTGTTTATCTCTCTGCAGATCAATCATATACTTATACTCTCTCTGTGACTCAAAAAAGGTATGGGATTGAGCAAGAATACACGTTGATGCAGAAGGGTGTGAACTGGCCTATTGGTTGGCCAGTTGGTGGCTTCCCTGGTCCTCAGGTTAGTCTAATAATCAACTGTTCCTAATGTTATCATTATAACAACTTTTTTACATAACTTTATAATCCTATGACACAGGGACCATACTATTGTGGTGTGGGAGCTGACAAAGCCATTGGTCGTGACATTGTGGATGCACACTACAAGGCCTGTCTTTACGCAGGTATTGGCATCTCCGGTGTCAATGGAGAAGTCATGCCTGGACAGTGGGAGTTCCAAGTCGGTCCAGTTGAGGGTATTAGTGCTGGTGATCAAGTCTGGGTCGCTAGATACCTTCTTGAGGTAGTAATTTTACTTTAACCGGTTCAGTTCTGAATACACACAAGCTTTGCTAATGATCAATCTATCTCTTTAACAGAGGATCACTGAGATCTCTGGTGTAAATGTCAGCTTCGACCCAAAACCAGTACCGGTTAGTATCTTAACGCTCTCTACTGCTCATCATATGCATTGTAACCAAGTCCTGCACAAAGTGAAATGAAATATTCACTTTAGCTCTTTGAAAAACTATTATTTTATAGGTCGCATCTATAAAGAATATATTTAGGGTAAATCTTCAAAATAACAATATTTATGAAACAATAGCATTCAATAATCAAAAGTCCCCAAATAGCACACATTTAACATGAAAAACATATAACTATTTTTACTACTTAACCCTAGGCTCACTCCCACCTCCTAGATATATCTACCCTAAATCATAATCATTAAACCCAAACATAAAATAAAAATTTATGTTTAATTTTAATTAATGTTAGTTTACTATTTTTTCCTTTATATGCTAATTTTATCATAACACATTTTTTTTTTTTTTTTAAAAACATGATTTAGTCTATTTGCGTGCATTACGCAATTTTAAAAAAGAAATATATTATGGCCTCTGAATTCTCGTGGCTAGCCCTGTTTGTAAGTAAGTAGTGCTGTTGTAACATATTGTTGCATTGGTTCAGGGTGACTGGAACGGAGCTGGAGCTCACTGCAACTACAGTACGAAGACGATGAGGAACGACGGAGGATTAGCAGTGATAAAGAAAGCAATAGAGAAGCTTCAGGTGAAGCACAAGGAACACATTGCTGCTTACGGTGAAGGCAACGAGCGTCGTCTCACGGGTAAACACGAAACAGCTGACATCAACACGTTCTCTTGGGGAGTGGCGAACCGTGGAGCTTCAGTGAGAGTGGGACGTGACACTGAGAAAGAAGGCAAAGGTTACTTCGAGGATCGAAGGCCAGCTTCTAACATGGATCCTTATGTTGTTACTTCCATGATCGCTGAAACCACCATCCTCGGCTAATCACACATGTTCTTTTAGTTGCACTATTTCGTTTCAAATAATTATTATCACGGACTTCGTAGTACGGTTGTGTGTTTTCGTTTTAAATAATTAAATAAAAGGATTTTATGGTGAAAATTTAAGTTTTTTTGCTATACTGTATGATAATAATAACAAAGTACGGCCTGTTTGAACTTGTCGCGGTGTGATTTAATAATTACGTATGATATAGTACACTATTATTTTAAAATAATATCGAATATTCTCATTATGGAATTTAGGAACAATTAAAATATTTAAAATTCCGAAGACGCAGGGTGGTGGAATATTTTAGGTGGGAACAACGTAACGCGCTCGTCACGTTAGTGTACTCCTCTGTCCTGGTCTGATGCATTGAAGTGCGCGACAATCTTGGGCTAAAAGTCAAATCGATTTTGTAATTTTATAGATATTTGTGATATTTATTTTATGGGTGGGGACATTCGTGAATCGTGACTACTCCACTAACAAAAGTTTAGTCTTTTTGTGACGTATTTATATCTT
The DNA here is from genome assembly GCA_932364175.1 of Eruca vesicaria subsp. sativa. Classification (NCBI taxonomy): domain Eukaryota; kingdom Viridiplantae; phylum Streptophyta; class Magnoliopsida; order Brassicales; family Brassicaceae; genus Eruca; species Eruca vesicaria. The sequence goes on from CAKOAT010337376.1 coordinate 299,528, forward strand.
AAGTTAGGTATAGTGGCCATGACGAATTAAGAAAAGACGATGGCGAAAAGTTGTCTTAACGTTTTCTTAAGTTTTGAAAGTCATAAAACGCAAGTACACTGTTCGTACTTGGTATCTCTATGCATTTTAGTATCACACTTTGTGACTTTAATCATCGCAGCTACTTTAATCACACTTTCCTCGTAAACTAAACACGTTAATAAAAAATAATCATGACGTCTAACCCACTTGCTTTCGCTTTGAAACTTGAAAGAATATAAAGTTTTGAATCAACAAAAAATATACTAATATAAAGTTATGATTCACTGATTTGTGTTGTCGACCAACACAAAACAAAAGAAATTATACGGTTGGTAATGGTAATCATATAGAATTATAAAATCTTTTTGTACATCCAATTATAAAATCTTTATTAAAATACTATTTAAATTTACACCCAAAATTGCTTATTTCCAGATGATATGAAGCAATATTGTTATTAATCAAACTATTAGATACGTCCAGAGATTTTATGAAGCAGATTCTTTTTTTTTTTTTTTTGAACACATATGAAGCAGATTCCATTTTAACTTTCCCACAGGGAAAAAGAGTTGCTAGTAAGCTTTATTTTTCTTCGATATGAATTATTAACTTTGAACGAATCATGAATTATGATTCATCGAACTTGGACTCTTTTAAATCAGCATACAAAAGTCTGAAAATATTATTCCATTTTCATTTTCGTTTCACATGCTTGTACTTTTTCCCTTTTTACCTTAATTTAAAGGTACACATTCACTGTTTAATTTGGTTAGCTTGTTTGCCATTAATTTTATGTTTAATATTAGGAATATATGGAAATATACGATATTAACATATCTGTTTAGGATATATTCCAAGTCGGTTTAGTATATTTTCCTGAATTCTTCTTGTCAAGTTTGTATATATACATTGTGAAACACATCGTTTGTGAATAAGAAAGTCTTTTCCAAAACATTGATTCCTAGTTTTACATGGTATCAGAGCACAAAATTATGTGACCTAGTTATCAAGTTTGTCGCTGTCTTTCTCAAGTTGGTTCTCGTGTTCAAAGACTCGAAGTTCAAAGTCTCGTTGTAGCAGTCTTTGGTTTGTGATTTCTCTGTGACAAATCGCAGACATGGCCAGTGATGATGTTGAAGATTCTGTTGTTTCGAAAAGCGAAACTTCTCATGTTAAGGGAGCTGAAGTTTCAACTCCGTACTCTCTTTTTGCCTCCGACAACCCAGAAGCGATGATTACGTCGGTGAAGTTGACGGAGAGAATTACAATGAATGGGTCAGTGAGATGAGCAACGCTCTGCGTGCTAAACGGAAGCTTGGTTTTGTCGAGGGTACCATACCAAAACCCTTGGCAACTGTTCTGAATCTGGAACTCTGGCTGTACGTCAATTCTATGATCGTAGGCTGGATTCGGACCTCGATCGAACCACTCGTCCACTCGTACGCTCAACAGTCATCTTTGTTCAAGATTCTCACAAGTTGTGGGAAAATTTAAGAAACGGTTTTCAGTTGGAAACAAGGTTCGTGTGCACCACTTGAAAGAGCAACTAGCAGTGTGTCGGCAAGATGGGGCATCTGTGATCGAGTATTATGGTCGTTTATCCAAGACATGGGAGGAACTGGATATGTATAAGCCACTTCCTGTGTGTTCGTGTTCTGCAATTGCAGAATTTGAGAAGGATAGAGAAGAAGAAAAAGTTCACCAGTTTGTTATGGGCTTGGATCAAGCACGGTTTGGAGGTATGTGTCAGGGCATAATCTCGTCTGATTATGCACTGGACATCGGAGAGATTTATGCCAAGGTAATTAGAGAGGAGCAGCGCTTGAACTCAGCGAAGGAGCGAGAGTTACAACAGAACGCTGTCGGGTTTGCAGTCAAGAAAGAAGCTGGTGCTGATCAATCATCTCCACGTACTGATTCTGGAAGAAGAGACCGTGCCGTTCAGTGTTCGAACTGCGATCGTAGTGGACATGAAAAAGCCAATTGCTGGCAACTTGTCGGCTTCCCCGACTGGTGGGAAGAACGCGCAACAAACAGAAGTGCAGGAGGAAACAGAGGAAATTCCAGAGGTGGTCGCGGTCGTGGAAGTTATGGCTCCGATCGTAGCAGAGGCAATGGAGCAAAGGCGCACGCCACTACATCTAACTCGTCTAGTTTTCCTGAGCTGACACCGGAGCAGTGGCGAACGTTGACTCAGATGATTAGCGAAAAATCCTCATTACCCTCCGATAAGTTGTCTGGTAAGAGTAAGCTTGGTGATTTAATACTAGACACAGGAGCCTCCCATCACATGACCGGAGACATTTCCCTTCTCATAAACACGAAGGGTGTGTTACCGTGTCCGGTCGGTTTTGCAGATGGAAACAAAGCGTACGCCACACATACGGGACAGTTTCCCTTGACTGATCGAATCACTCTTGATCACGTCCTATTTGTGCCAAACTTAAATTGCTCCTTGATATCAGTGTCAAAATTGTTAAAGCAAACAAATTGTTTTGCATTACTAACTGATACGATTTGTCTGTTACAGGATCGTTTCACGAGGACGCTGATTGGAGCCGGTAAGGAACGAGATGGGGTGTACTACTTCACGGATGTCATGGCTGCTAGAGTTCATCGTGTGTCTGCTCCTGTTGACAAGTCTTCTGAACAACTTCGTTGGCACCTGAGACTCGGGCATCCATCATCTTCAGTTTTATCTAGTTTACCTATGTTTTTATCAAATAAACTTGCTACCCTAGGTCCTTGTGACACTTGTTTTAGGGCCAAGCAAACTCGAGAAGTGTTTTATGATAGCATTAATAAATCCAATGAGTGTTTTGCTTTGATTCATTTCGATGTATGGGGTCCATACAGAACACGTTCCTCTACTGGTGCAGTGTACTTTTTAACGATTGTCGATGACCATTCACGATCTGTCTGGACGTATCTCATGCTTGAGAAGTCTGAAGTACGTGTGATCTTGAGTAATTTCTGCAATATGGCACGCAATCAGTTTGGTAAATCAGTTAAGACAGTGAGATCCGACAATGGAACAGAGTTTATGTGTTTGTCAAGGTTCTTTCGTGAGAATGGGATTCTTCATCAGACATCCTGCATAGACACGCCTCAACAGAATGGACGTGTCGGAAGAAAACACCGGCACATTCTTAATGTTGCTCGCGCTATCTTGTTTCAAGGAAACCTCCCGGTGAGGTTCTGGGGAGAAGCCATAATGACAGCAACTCACCTGATAAACCGTGTTCCTACGCCAACTCTTCGTGGTGCTTCGCCGTATGAAGTCCTTTACGGTGAAAAGCCAAGTTACGATCATCTTCGAGTCTTCGGCTGTCTTTGTTACACGCATTTGAGAGCTCGTGACAAAGACAAATTTGGATCAAGGAGTCGTAAGTGTATCTTTGTAGGTTATCCATTTGGACAAAAAGGTTGGAAAGTGTTTGATCTTGAGAAGGAAGAGTTCTTTATTTCTCGGGATGTTGTTTTTTACGAAGACACCTTTCCTATGGTTCAGCCTTCAGAAAAGTCATCGGTTCCCCTTCCTACTGCAACTGATTACGCTGACTCGGATTGGTTATTTGAGTCCATTCCCATCTCACTCGATAGGGGGAGCAGTGAGAGTTCCGATAATATCGATCACAATGCCATCGTTGAAATGGTACAACCTGAGCCATTGCCCTCACAAGCTCCAGATTTGCTACCTGAACAACATTCTGATGGCACACAGGTCACGGCAGAAGCCGACACTAGTAATGTTGCCAGTGCTGAGCCAGTCCCAGACATCTTAGATAGTGATCCGGTTGTGTTAGGAAGAGGACAAAGGGTGCGTCTTCCCTCTGTCAGACTTAAAGACTATGTTAACTACAATGTCATCTGTAACGAAGACACCCATCTCGTTCCCATCTGTTCTTCGTCTTCGTCTTCGTCAAACGTTCCAGGTATGACATCATCTCCCTTTGCTACTTATATTTCTGACGATGCTTTCTCACCTGCGCATCGAGCCTTCTTAGCAGCTGTCACTTCCGGGGTTGAACCTAAGCGATATCATGAAGCCGCTAAACATAAGGTTTGGCAAGAATCCATGAAAGATGAGGTTACCGCTCACGAGGAGCAAGGAACATGGGACCTCGCATCCCTTCCGCCTGGCAAAACAGCTCTAATTTCCCAATGGGTTTACAAGATTAAGTACAACACTGATGGTACCGTGCGGCGACACAAGTCTCGTCTTGTTGCGAATGGAAACAAACAAGTTCAAGGTGAGGACTTTGAGGAAACCTTTGCCCCCGTTGTCAAAATGGGCACTGTCCGTATGCTTCTGCGCGTTGCTGCAGCTAAGAAGTGGGAAGTTCATCAAATGGATGTTCATAACGCATTTCTTCATGGTGATCTTGAAGAAGAAGTTTATATGCGTTTACCACCAGGGTTTACTCATTCCGATCCAACCAAAGTCTGCCGTCTACGTAAATCAATTTATGGTCTTCGACAGGCCCCAAGATGTTGGTTCTCCAAGTTGTCTAAGGCTCTTCTTCAGTTTGGGTTTGTTCAGTTGTACTCCAATTATTCATTGTTTGTTTATACTAAAGGACAAGTTGAGATTCGCGTGTTGGTTTATGTCGATGACTTAGTAATCGCCAGTAACAGTCTTGACAAACTTACCAAGTTCAAAGCGTATTTGGGAGAACAATTTCGTATGAAAGATCTCGGGAAGCTACGATACTTCCTTGGTATAGAAGTTGCTCGATCTGACGATGGTATTTTCTTGTCTCAGCGTAAATATGTCTTGGATATTGTTGCTGATACAGGTCTTCTTGATGCTCGGCCAGCATGCACACCGGTCGAACAGAACCACAAGATTGCGTCTGATCAGTCACCATTGCTTCCCGATCCCAAAATCTACCGACGTCTTGTGGGTCGTCTTGTCTATCTTTCCATGACCCGTCCTGAACTGTGCTATGCCATTCATTTATTATCTCAGTTTATGAAGTCACCTCGTGAAGGTCATCTGGATGCCACGTTGCGAGTAGTTCGCTACCTTAAAGGCTCTGCTAGTCAAGGAATACTTCTGAGTTCCGATGCAAATCTTGATATTTCTGTATACTGTGACGCCGACTGGAGCTCTTGTCCAGTGAGTCGTCGGTCCTTGAGCTCTTTCGTTGTTCTTCTTGGTGATTCTCCGGTAACATGGAAGACCAAGAAACAAGACACAGTCGCTCATTCGTCAGCTGAAGCGGAATATAGAGCTATGGCAAAGGCGACTCGAGAGATGAAGTGGATTGTTCCTTTAGTTAAGGATCTTGGTGTCCCTGTTTCTCTGCCAGTGTCGTTCTTCTGTGATAATCAAGCTGCCATCCATATTGCTGCTAATCCCGTGTTTCATGAACGAACCAAACATATAGAACGAGACTGCCATGGTGTTCGTGATGCGGTCCTTGCTGGTTTGATCGCCACTAAGCATGTGCGTACTAAGGAACAACTCGCCGATATCTTAACAAAGGCTCTTGGGAAACCACAGTTTGAAGCGTTGTTGTCCAAGTTGGGTGTGAAGAAGCTTCACTCTCCAACTTGAGGGGGAGTATTAGGAATATATGGAAATATACGATATTAACATATCTGTTTAGGATATATTCCAAGTCGGTTTAGTATATTTTCCTGAATTCTTCTTGTCAAGTTTGTATATATACATTGTGAAACACATCTTTGTGAATAAGAAAGTCTTTTCCAAAACATTGATTCCTAGTTTTACATTTAATAGTTCTGATAAAACGAATGCTTTTCCATCTCTTATCTAAGAAGAATTATACATCGAAATCTGAACCCTACTCGATTCAGTGACTTAGAACTCAAATAATGTGGCTATATGCAAGCAAATTATGCTAGTACGAGACTACGAGTATTGACCATTGAGATATGTATAGAGCACGAAGAGATTGTCATAGTATAGTGATTAGGCTACCCTATAAATTGAGAACGATAGTATAATGCATGTAATAAACGTTTTTAGTTTTTACGCAATCAAAGGAAATGTTCCATCACTGTAAACACTTTACACTTGTAAAGTCTTGAATTGCTTAAGTGGTTCAGAAGATAACTACTACACTTACATTATGACTAACTGTTAAGATAAATAATTGTAGCCGTTGATTTCCAAAGTGTAACGCTTGACTGTTTTTGTGTGTTTATATATCACTCTGACCGTGGTGACAAGTTAAGTTTATGGGACGATCCTTTCGAATGGATAATAGTAATACAGAGTGTGGATCAATTCGGAAAGAAAATTTTGATACAGACTACTAGAGATATCAAAATAGGTAGATCTACTTTCACACAAAATAATGAATAAGAGACGATAAATATTTGAAAACTCGGAAAGAAAATTTTGATACAGACTACTAGATGAGATATCTTAGTCTTATAGTAGCTTCGGCTACATCAAATAAGTAGATATACCTTCGTTGATTCTGTTTGTGTTCATGATGACATATCCCCAGAAAAGGTAACTAATCACTGTCTCCTACCAGCTTCTCCGATCATTTTCCTAATAACATCATTCCTCCGTCACAGGCCAAGGCCATAAATAAGTTTGCTACCGGAAAACGGTTCATCTATGCGACAAGCCTTCTCACCACCTCAAAGTCATCAACAAGTGGTCCATCATGCTCGTGCCTCCGTTGATCCTGCAGCTATGCCTCCTACGTTCATGCCTTATGCCTACAGTCTCTTATCTCAGCCCTGACGCTGGAAGTAACACAAAGGGACTCGGGGTAGAAGAATCAAAAGCGACAAGAGCCTTAACATCAGTATACCACAACAACCAAACTAACGCACCCAATATCAACAGTTTAGTGGCAGTTTCTTGTTCTACCCATGTAATGACTCAAGCAGTTAAAATGAAGTCTTATATACCTGATGCTAAATTTACCTAGCTTACTGATATTGTTATGGATTCAGCTTCATTCTCGTTCTGTTTACTTGCAGTGGCTTTACACAACATTTCTTAGAGAAACGGAAAGAGAGGTACACAACATTTCTTCACAGAATAAACCAATAAATGGTTTCTTGACTTAACTGTCTCACTGCTGGTTTTGCAGGGTCACAAAGCGTATCACCATATTGCTTAGACAAAAAATCTTCGACAGACTGTCTGAAAATAATGTCTGAGTGCATACGTTCTACAGCTCCCCAACCTAATCTCATTTACAGTAAGACTGGTTCAGACCAGTCCAGACCCAGCTTTGCAGTTTCGGGGTTTATATTATTGCGACAAATTTGGCTACACCGAAACATTCTTAGCTTTTATACTAAGCTTTCGTATATGCATTATTCATTTAAGTGCATTCTTTATTTATAATTTTTTTTTGTTGAAAATGATATGCCCTCCAAAAATTTAAACTGGTTAGATGTTCTCTAGTATCTAACAAAGTATTATAATAAGGTTTGTGTTATACTTTAGTTATTTAATTAAGATTTCAATTATCAGAAAATGAATTAATTATAAATTGATAAGTGTTAAAGAAGCATCTCGCTATTTTTTTGTCTTTCAAAAATGAACTAGACATTGACCCGCACAACCGTGCGGGTGTTATTTTCAAGAGATCATGTTTTATTTTAAAAGGTTCATGGTTATTCAAACAAATTAACCGAATGCTACATAATTCATACAGTATGTCATTTGATAATTTATTAGCATACAACAATCCACCTTTTACGTGTATATTTTTATTTGGCATAACAATTACCATTCTTATATAGGCTAATAAAGCAAAAAAGACATCCATGTCTTTTGGCAAAATGATTTATATCTGAACATAATCTTTATAGTTTGCGTAGATTATTTTTACAAATTTTATCAGTTAGTTATATAGTTAAAAGCCTCAAGAACAGTAATATATATATATGCATATTTGAGTAAGATGAGTAGTCCAATTCTCAACGAATTCCCGGTCTGCAGGTGTAATAATATATCAGAGTGCATCATCTTAACCATTTCAGGTGAGTTAGATTATTGACTTCACTGCAAAGATGAGCATCAGAAGAGCTTCCATCTTTCCTAATATTCCTACACATTGGAAGAATAAGCAAGGCTCACCAACAGAGATCCAACAACAAAATGATCCCCATTAGATTTCTTAGTAATCAGATATGTCCTGAGCAAAACATGACTTAAAATTTTCCAGTTAGATTAAACTCTCATCTCAATGATAAGGGCCCCCAATTATAATGAGCATAGTTAAGGACAGTTACTCTACTTCTGAGACAGTGAACTTTAACGGACAGTAATAGAGAAAAAATATGAAGATAAATAATTGAGCTAGTCAAGAATATAATATGGCTTAAGCATACTACAACTTTGCTTTCTCCCTCATGTATCTCAGCTAGATTTTTAACAAACGGTACAGCTGCTGGGTCATGTTTTGTTCTTTCTGTTGTGATAAGATCCTGAAACCCAATCAGTTCTTTTCATTAAATTATTCAGAATCTTATAAAGTAGTCAGATGAAGTAAATAATAAGCTACCAAGAAAAATAAAAGAATATGGATAATGTTTGAAAATGCGTTTGACTTCTTCTCGGTAAGGTCTCTTTGAATAGCTTTAAACAGAATCCAGAGGTAAGCTCTAGAATGACAATAACATGACAGTTTCAAAGTCAGCTCAGCCTGTTGAAAGTTAAATGCAACAAAGCCTATGAAAGGTTTAACCTTTTAAAGATATACAGCTATTTTTATCTCATTTCCAATAAGAAAGAAGAACACAAATTAATCTAGGCCAAGAATATACCACTTTAAACTACAGAGTTTAACCGATCTCCGGTATGTTTCAACGAAATCTCATTTACACAGCCCCTCCTTGACTACAATCTGTGAAAGCTTGTGAGTCTCATAAGGATCAAATCTCTAGAAACACAAAGGATTATAAGAACAACTTTTCTTATTAGCTTTAGAAACTACTCAAAACTAAAGCTCACAATATGTTTCTCTTAGATCATATGGAACACCTCTCCATAAGACCTATATTTATAGTTGAGACAATTCCCTTTAACATGTGGGATATGGAAAACACAAACCTAATCTAATAGAAAACTTCATTTTCCTATTTCTAGATTTTCTTATTGTGTTTATCCTTAACATATTAAACATCCAATAATATGTTAAGTTTCCACAAGCTTGGAATTACCCAACAATCATCCCATTAATTCCAACTTGAATTAGGGAGATCAATTTCTTGAACTCCGATTAAGCTCCTCATTTGCTTGAACTTAATCCTTGCTAATGGCTTGGTTAGGATGTCGGCCTTCTGTACAA
>CAKOAT010337821.1:0-11013 GCA_932364175.1 Eruca vesicaria subsp. sativa
TTTTCATTTCTTTAATCATTTCATTTTCTTCCCATCTTCTTCTCCAATGAGCATTTGTTGTTCATATGAAATGAAGTCAACGAAGCTTCCTGTTTGCCAAGTTCATTCTTGTTTTTTAAGATTTAATCCAAACCTAGATTTTTGATTCTCAAATCTCTGTTTTCTGACTTGCTTACTTAAAAAGATTCATCATATATTTTTTTTTTTTTTGCAATTTTTTTGCTTTTTCTCTGAGCTCAATCCAACCAAAGGAACATCCACTTCAGTCAACTCTGTTCCTGGATCCGTTTCTCCACAGTTTCAGACCAAACCCACATCAAAAGTTTCAACCTTTAAGCTCAAGAAACAGAGCCAAATCTTGAATCTAGTTATGGTAGTAGAAGACCAAAACCCTGAAAACACCGGATCCATCCACGTGGACAAAGGAGAGAGTCGTTTCCTAAATGTAATGTATGGTCCAGTCCGATGGATAAAGATGCTGTCTCAAGAGCTTCACTGGAGCTTTGTATTCGGTGTGGTCTCACTCTACGGAATAAACCAAGGCCTTGGTGGCTCAATGGGCCGTGTAGCAACAGAGTATTACATGAAAGACGTCCAAAAAGTTCAGCCCTCTGAATCTCAAGCTCTCACAGCAATCACCAAGATCCCATGGATCATCAAACCTCTTTGGGGCATTCTCACCGATGTTCTTCCCATCTTCGGCTTCCATAGACGCCCTTACTTCATTTTAGCAGGTGTCCTTGGAGTGGTCTCTATGCTTTTCATCTCGCTTCATAGTAATCTGCACCTTTACTTTGCACTTATGTGGATGACATTGTCAAGTGCTGCTATGGCTATAGCTGATGTGACTATTGATGCTTGTACTGCTTACAATAGTATCAAACAAAGTGCTCTTGCTTCGGATATGCAGAGCTTGTGTAGCTTGAGTTCTTCTATTGGTGCACTTGTTGGTTACTTCCTGAGTGGTATTTTGGTTCATCTCGTTGGCTCCAAGGTTAGTGGTAGTTTCCAATTTAAAATCAGTTGATGATAAATAGATTGACCTAAGTCTCTGGTTTATTACTTAGTTCTCGGTATTTCTGGTATCGGTTTGGTTAAGGGTCTAGAAGATCCAGTTAGTATCTTTGCTAGTTTCGGTTTGGATTCGACTTGGTTCGGTATTGATTTTTAACATCCGGAAAACTCTGTTCTCATTTGGTTCCGGTGTCAATGCGGTTATTTTGGATTGTTCGAGTAAATTATCGTGTATTTTGGGTAAAATAATGAGTAGTAATGGCCAATTCGGATTATTATTTAAAATAAAAATATCTGGATTTTTCGAGTAATTTGGATAATTTTTAATAATATGTTTTTTTTCTCCGACATCAGGGGGTGTTTGGCTTGCTGACATTACCGTTTGCTTTAGTATCAGTGGTGGGGATTGTGTTTAGTGAGTCACATGTTCCTGGTTTCTCTTACAAACAGGTAAAGTTACATTCTCTCTTCACTAACTTGATCTTCTACCAACTTGAGAGTGTTGACTATTTTTGTTAGTATCAATTCAGGTAAACCAGAGATTTATAGACGCAGGGAGAGCAATGTGGAGGACACTGAAGTGCTCAGATGTATGGAGACCTTGTCTGTACATGTACATTTCACTTGCTCTTAGTTTGAACATTCATGAAGGTCTCTTCTATTGGTTCACAGATTCTAAGGATGGCCCTTTGTTTGCTCAGGTACTTCCCTAAAACAACAACTAGTTTGTCAATATATTGAGACTTGAGAGAGCCTGTTTTGTTTCAGGAAGCAGTTGGTTTCATTCTCTCAATTGGTTCAGTTGGGTCTATTCTAGGAGCAACATTGTATCAGTTAGTCCTAAAGGACCATCCCTTCCGTGGTCTTTGTCTATGGACACAACTTCTCTTTGCCTTATCAGGAATGCTTGACCTCATTCTTGTCCTGCGTCTCAACTTGAGACTTGGCTTACCAGACTATCTATTTATAGTAGTGGATGAGGTGGTTTCTCAGATGATAGGACGTTTAAAATGGATGCCTCTTCTTGTCCTCACTTCAAAGCTTTGTCCTCATGGAATTGAAGGGACGTTCTTTGCGTTGCTTATGTCTATTGACAATGCAGGCGTCATGACTTCTTCTTGGCTTGGAGGAGTGTTGTTGCATGTTCTCAAGGTGACTAGGACTGAGTTTGGTAATCTTTGGCTTGCGGTTTTGGTTAGGAATGTGATGAGGCTTTTGCCGCTCTTTGTGTTGTTTCTTGTGCCTAAGGGAGATCAGAACACGTTTAAGCTCCCAAGTGAGATCATGGGGGAAGATCCTGAAGAGGGAGATGAGAAAGAAGAGATGAGAAATTTGGAGATGGCGTCTCTTGTTCATTATGATGATAGAAGATAGCTACTACAGTGTTCTCTTTTTGTAGACAAACTTTGAAGCAAATGCTTCAGGTTTTTACAGCATTTTCTTTGAACTTTAATTGCATTGTTACAAAGTGCAAAATTTTCTCAGTATACATAACATGTGTTATCATTTTTTTTGAGTCAATATGCATAATCCTAAAAGTCAACTAAAAAGCGGATGGAGTGTCAAATTTGGAAGTAATAATTTTTCTTATCTATAGTAAAATAATATTTAGTTTTAAACAGTTTTGAAGCATTGAAAAGCATGATAAACAAGTTTTGGATGTAATAATATTTTTTGTGTTACAAACAAAAAAAATTATCAAGAATTCTTGTTTTATTAAACAATAGTTTCATTCATTAGTTATTACTCCATCCGTTTCATTTTAATTGTCGTTTTAGGTTTTTGCACACAGATTAAGAAAATAATAAATTTTGCATGTTTTCAAAATAAAAACACATTTACCTATACACCTAACTATATTTCAACCAATGAAAAATTAAAATGACATTTAAAATCAATAAATTTTGCATTGAAGTTATAAAAATACATTTATTTTGAAAGGAAAAATTTTACTCTAAAACCGACATCTAATTTGAAGCAAAGGGAGTACATACTATGGCTTTAAACCTTGATATAGGCTTTGGCCCTAATTAAAGTATGATAAGCAAGTCTTTAATGAACCCATCTTTACGTGAGACGTTCACGCATGATAGTTTTGGAGCTAATTAAAGCACCCAAAGTAACCATTTCTTTTGGCTAAAACGTTACTCCCTCTGTTTTAATATAAGTGTCACTCTACAGCTATGCACACGGATTAAGGAAACAATTAATTTTACACATTTCCCATATAAAAACACAATTACCCACACACCTAACCATATTTTAACCAATAGAAAAACAAATTACATAATAAAATTAATAAATTTTGCATTGAAAATCGAAAACGACACTTATTTTGTAACACAAAAAATTCTCTACAACGACACTTAATATAAAACGGAGGGAGTAATAATTAATATTCATATTAATGAAAGAGTTAGGTTCACAAAAAGAAAAGACAAAGTAACTTTTTATTAATTGTAAACGTTATAATAACTTTCATAAATCGATCAATATATATATATATTACATACGAATCCCAAAAAATAGCAACCAAGACAAGCAGAAGAAAATAAATTGTTTTTAATTTGACCCCACAAAAATGGAGAATAAGGCAGTAGTCATGTGGTTTCTCTTAATCACTACTTTGATATCATCTACTTATCCAAGTTTAGCCATAGAATATGAAGACAAACCATTGCTTGATCCTAACACCAGTCTACAAGAAGCATTTGAATGGTCTCCGGGTTCAAGAGTTCCGTTTAGCAGTGAACCAACACGAGACGCAGAAAATTTCAATATGTTTTGTACTAAGACGAGGGATGTGAAGTGTGACGATGAAATGTTTCTTGATCTTTATAAAATCAAACCTATGTCGAAACAATGTTGTCTGATCATATTGCACAATGGGGTACATTGTAACATGTTATATGCGAAGATTAGATACAGAATGTATCAACGAAGACGTTCCGTTTCTAAAAGTTTTCTTTTCAGGGCTAAGAAACTTTTGAACAGATGTTCTGCTGTAATTGGAACTCCTACACCATTGTCTGGTTAAAATGTTATGAATAATCTATTTATATAAAATAACGTTTTTAAATCTTCAATTCAACGTTTATAATAATTCAATATCAATATATAATTTCTGATTGTTTTCTTTTTTCATTCTGTCAAATATGAAAACAGCATACAGCATATCCAATCAATTGCAAATGCGATTATTAATTACTCTCTACCTTGATGTTTTAACTTTTGCTTTTGTAGTTGAAAGATTGATGCATTTTTCTTTAAAACTAAAACATAAATCAAAACCTAGAAATAGGAGTGATACAACTTTATTGGGAAGTAACCAACACTTCAAAACAAAACAAAACAAAACAAAAACAACATTTCAAAGTTTGTATTTAATTTTTATTCATATGTGTGCATACATTAAGTAAATATCGTGAGTTTTGGATGGAGTTTAAGATCAGTTCAGACAATAAGTCATAGATCGTGAATCAAAATGCTCAAAAAGAATTAAAAAAAAAGAACATTAAATGTCATTAGGGTCCTGGTCGGGTTCGGTTAGAATCTGATATGCAAAATCGAAAGCTAGGTCAACGATGATGAAACGGTTAGTTTCTACGTTATACTTATACACAGCACCATCTCTGACAGTGAAGAAAACGTTACTTAATATCTATAAGGGCTTAAGGTTCACATCAGTTTGACCAATTAACTCTAAATAAAAACGTTCTTAATGAGTCCATATTTACACGAGACGTTACAAGCAAACAGAGCCGTGCGAGCATCAATAACACACATAAGCAATTAAAAAAAAAATTTTGCCCTCATCATTCATAGAAAAAAGATGTTTAAGCAATACCATTTTCACAATAAAACCCCACAAACTGAATAATAATTCTAAAACATATTTTTCTTCTAATATTTTACATAAATTCATTGACTAAACTTTCAGAACAAACTTTTTAAATAGCTTTTTTATAAACAAAATAGCCAAATCACTTTTTTATAAACAAAATAGCCAAATCACTTTTTTTTGTGAGAGAACTGAACACAAATAATATTTAAAATGCTCTGTTTTTGAATAACTCCTCTCACCAACTGCAAAATATTTGAAAATTATTCAAGTGAATAATAAAATAATTGAAAAGAAGCTTATTAATTTGTAAGAGAATGTGAACTGTAAAAAATTTGTCAATATGAATTATGAAGTCGTGATTGTTCATGTAGAGCCAATTGGTTTATTAAAAATTTGCTTCTGTATTGTATTACAGATCAGAGAAAGATCCAAGTCGGTACCGTGAGGGTTACAGCAAGCTAAGATCATGGGGTTATAACTCACTGGATCTGTATAAGGTCAGCGTTGGCGTTTTTTTTGCTTTGTCTATGAACCTTGGAGAAACTGATGAGCTGATTTGGGGTTTGTACTTTGTAGCATGAGTTGCTTCGAGTGATGTATCCAGTGTTTATTCATTGTTTCATGGATCTAGTGGGGAAAAAGGACACACTCAAGAAGGTACTTCTCAACAATACAATTTTCAAATTTTGAGTATATTTTTTAAGCTTAGTATATATATACAATCATCCATAGTCGCCGTGCCTACTCTTGTATGCGCACAAAGACAGAAGCAGACTTATGGGCGCTGTTTTGGACGGTGGAATGTCTACATAACTTACATTTCTCCAATGTTATTTTTGAGACATCGTCGGAATGCCTACGTGATTTCCTCACAAAACCGGAAGATCATCCTAATTTCAGCCATCTCCGACACGATATATCCGTTCTTCTTGCAAGGATAGAGTTTTGGAGCCTCGATCACGCACATTCGGAAAGAAATGAAGCTGCATCGGCAATTGCTGTTAGTGTCACCCGAGATAATCGACCTCATTCATACATCGCCCGAGATGCACCGATATGGCTTCAGCATCTACTCACTTTGGAAGCTCGACAGTAATAGGAGATGGTGAGATTTTCTTCCTTTCTCCATTTTTGTGCGGTGTCTACTGACATCCTAGTCCATTTCTTGTTTTTGCTTTGTATCACAACGTTTCTTTGTACATGTTCAAGTGTTATAAAAAAAAAAGTATATATACTTTACCTGTATTCCAGCGAGAGCCTTCTTTAACAGCTTCCGCAAAGATCATGAAATGATACATTTACGAGATCTTCAGAAGCTGGAAGGCGTCCTTGCTCCATGCCATCTAGCGGTTTTAAGTTGTCTTATATGGTCGTATAAATGTTGAAAATGGATTTTGTTTCAACTGTCTTGTGATGGATCTCTGGTTGCTGGTGGGTTCTCAGATTCATGAATAAAGGTATCTTCTTATTCTTGATTGGTTGTATATGTTTCCTTTCGGCCATTACTTTGCGAGCTGTTCTCATGATCGTACTGCGAGGATTTGGTCAATGGACCGAATACAACCTCTGCGGATGATAACATGGCATCTCTCTGATGTTGATGTGACTTTAGTTGTTATGGATGAGCCTTTCAATGTATTTTTTAAATGCATTTTTGATTTCAGTGTGTACAGTGACATCCCAATTGTAATTACATTGCAACGGGTTCTAGTGATAAGACTGTTTTAGACTCTGGGATGTTTAAACAGGGGAATGTGTGAGGATATTCATTAAGACACAGGAGTATGGTTTTGTCATTGGCGATGTCACCAGATGGGAGATATATGGCGGCCTCTGGTGATGAAGATGGAAACCTAATGATGTGGGAACTCAAACAGACTGAGATCACTCAGAACTTTCCCCACCAAGTCCACACCAGTTCACGCTCTCTGTGTAAGTTATGCTCTCTTTAATAGTATTAGTGGCACCAGTTGTGGAACATTCTGATCTCTTTTGCTTCTCTGGATTCTCTGCTAAGTCTATCATCTTGTGCTTGTGAATAAAATTTATTCATCCCTAAAATTAATGACCAAAAAGGCTTTTGATTAGAACCAAAATTTGAGGGTGTGTGCCAAAGCAAGTATTATTAAACATTGTTTAGATTTTGAAAGATGTTTACTAAGAAAAAATTTGGACTAAGACAAAAACATCTACCATATAGATTTGATTGATTCGTGATTAGACAGTTGTATACTTTTTGGAATAATATGTTTGGGATGTGTTTCTATTTTCTCTTACATTATCTCTCTCTCTCCCATGCATTTTTCACGTTAACTTTTTTTATTTATTTATTTCAGAAACAAATGAATCTGACGTGACGCATACCTAAATCTAATCCTTTTTTTTTGCCATATTCTTACAACAGTGTGCATCAAGGATTACGTGGGAAGTTATTCTTAGAAGAAATAGATGAACTATACATTCAGGAAAGTTATGGAAATTAAGAAGATATGCGTCAACATCTGTTAAAGTAAGATCAGTTGTTCTGTATATCTGCTGATCATGATTGATGTAGATTATATCATACGATATCACGTGGAATGTTATGTTAGTATACTCTTTCGGCAACCATAATAAACTTCGCCGACACACGTTACTTGCCGATCCAAAATTGATATCATTTTACTGATCATTCAAAGCAAACTTCAATTAAGAAATAACCCCACCAAGCATACAATATAACTATGTGAAAAGTATGGGGTTAGGCTTCACGTAATGCAGTTTACTTGTAATTTGGTAATAGGCAATCCGATTATTTTTGGTATTAATTAAAAAGTATTTTAAGCTCGAACTAGATTTTGACCCGCCCTTATAGAGGGCGGGACAACCGTTTTTGCTTTAAATTTATGATGTTGTTAGATTATTCACAAGTATGTATAGGCATGAGTATCCGGGTTCAGATAGATGGTCGAAAAGAATTATGGTTTAATCCAACATATATAGATTAAAATCTTTCCTAAATTCCATAAACATAGGTTTTGTGATTTNTGATGTTTACTAAAAATAATAACTTGATCATGTTATAATCTCATTATTTATGCTGCAGAAGTTGATTAGAAGTGGTATTTAACCATCAACCTCTGAATTTATTGTATTTTCAGCTAAAAATAATAATTAAAATGGTTTACCATGAATATAGGTGTGGCAAAATCTGTAAATACTAAAGTAAATTAAGGGGACCTCAAAACAGGTATTTTATCTTAATAGTATAGATAAGTAGCATTCAGTTATTATGAATTCGAATTTGGTTATTTTGGTTTTTGGTTTGGTTCGGAATACAATGTTATGAATCTAATAAATGTTTGAGTTCATTTCAATTATGGTTCCCATTTTTGGATAATTTTGAATAATTCAAATAAAAAACCATATAAGTATGATTTTGGTATAAATATCAGATAAAGTAAATAAATTTAAATTTTTTTGACAAAATATATTCATGTTTATAGCAAATGAGGATAATTAAAACATTTTGGATAAAAATAAATAGGAAAACCCTGCTTTGTGGGTAGTTCAGTTTATAAGTAGTGCTTTTAGAGTATTGATAATTTTAAAGCTAAATATTATTTATATTTTTGGGTATATAAACTGTATTTTGGATAGTTTGGTTCCAATTTTGTTTCAGTTTATATAAGAGTTTTTTAGATATTGTGAGCACTGGTTTAGTTTTTGTTTCATTTTTTCGTCTAGTATCCCTTTTTATACGATTTGTACAGAAATATATGGAAGTTGTTTTTTAAAAAAGAAAATAAAAATTGCTTTTAAAAAACAGAAAATATGAAAGTCGATATATATTGTAAATTTATATCTTTTAAAAACGATATTCCGTAGGACTATTTGTAAATTAAAATATATATTTTATGTCGCTATTGAGTTTTGACGTATATAATTAAAAGTAATTTATATTGTTGTCTTATCGTAATTTATGTTGGGTGTTTATGTACCGTTACATTTTTTGGATCGGTTTAGTTTGAGTAATGTTAGATTGGGTTTGCATTTATATTTTTCCGAGTTATTCGCGTTTGGGTGTTTATAACCCGTGTAAGAACCATATATTTTCCGGATAAGTTCAGTTCGAGTGATGTCAAATTCGGTTTGCATTTATATTTTTTTTGTAAAACCCGAAGTGAAACCAAATTATAAATAGTTGAGTCATGTTTAAAGCCATAAATCTCCAAAAACTTTGAAAAATCAAATTAACCCTGGAAATACAAAAAATTAGTTTAGGTAATTAAAGATTTTGTATATCATAATATACAAATTATATTATATACTTTGATAATTAATATTTTGTTATATTTCAAATATTTGGATACTTGTTAGGTTATCGGTTCGATTCTGATCTTAGTTTTGGTTTTAGTTTTTTCCGTTTTGGTTCGAGTTTGATTTTCTTATTTGGATAATATTTTCAAAACTAACTTTCTAATTAGTTTTCTTATCTGTTTTTAATACCTATGTTATTAAAATATTCATTCTTATTTTTAATCTCAAAATATTTTATAATATCACTTTTGTGCAATTGTGCTTTTAAAAGATTTTTTCCTTCNTGCCCCAAATATTAGATTTCACCTACCTAAATTTTAGTTTCATAATTTGTTATATAAAATTAAATAGTAGTTGTCAAAAAATAACACTATTGTAAATGCTTAGCAAATCAAGTAATGGCACCCGTTCTACATTAGTCAAAGTTCAATTTATGACTTTATAACTGAATAGGTTAAACCATTATACATTCCATCTCTTAATAAAATATTTTATTTATTTAATAGAAACACGATAGAAACAATAGTCGTAAAATATCAGCTGTAACCCGATCATTTATACAACAAATGATATTAATATTATAGTTTTAATTTTTATCCACTTAAATATATATTAATAATTTTAATATCTTAATTTAACATCTAAATTTATAAATAAAAATTAATGAATATCTACTGAATTTTTACTTTTATAATATTCTGTTTTAAAAAAGCTAAGGTAAGAAATAAACTTCAGAAAACCTCAAATATAGTTAGAGTGTATGACAAAAGGGATGACTAATTAGAAGTTAAATGTTACCACTTACTGATGATATTATAATTGTATAAACCTAAAACTTTGGACGTCCAAAAAATATATATTAGAAGGATAAACGTTTCTCTTATTATCCCAAACAAACTCAAAATAATATAGAAAAAAGTCCGATATATTTATGTAACAAATTTTAGATAAAAAACAATTATTTTCTGCTAGTTATTTGAATATGTCTGTCACGAAAACATAATCTTTTACAAATCATATTCATATTAATATATGTATCATTAACAATCTAAACTATTAAAATAGAAGTAAAATTTAAAATTAACCTTAAGAATTAAAACTCATTTACATATCTGTGTCTTTCAAGTTATAAATAAGCATAAATTTAAGAATTAGTTTTCCCCCCCCCCCCCTTAAATTTAAGGATTTAGTTTAATTATTTTTACTAACATATAGTAACATTAATATTTCATGTCGAGAAATAAAACATTGGTATAAATTATTTTCATATATCTCGACCATTACAACTTAACGATACAAAAATTCATAAAAAAAATGTAAATCAATACTATTAATACAAAATAACTATTTATGTACTCACAAGTAATCTAAGTTGGACCATTTCATTTATTTAATTTTTATAATTTCGAATACAACAAACTTATTTATTATTAAATAAACACATAATCTTAACACAATATTTAACTATTTTCAAAATAAGACATCAAAAAGATATTCCTAAATATTTTCCTAAGATCACATTTTAACAATATCTTTTAATATCTTTTATTTAAAATATAAATATTTATTGGTTTAATATTATTTTAGTAATAAAACTCGTATATAATATTAAATTTAATTGAAATGAATACTAACTCATTTGAATTTATAAAATACAAAATAACCTTCTATAATATTTATATATAAATATTTCATATTTCTAATTAAAAAATCATGCTAAATATTATTATCAAATGACATAGCTGTAAATACTTTCAAAAGAGAAAGACACTTAAAATCTTTTATATAAATATTTTAATTCATATAACCATGAAAATAAAGATATATTTAAATTATGAATACATATGATAAAATAT
>CAKOAT010337932.1:760-15109 GCA_932364175.1 Eruca vesicaria subsp. sativa
AGTGAAGTTCCCTGATGGGTATGTTTCAAATCTCTCAAGATGTGTTGAGAAAGGGCAAAAGTTCTCCGGGATGAAGAGCCATGATTGTCATGTCTTTATGCAGCGACTACTTCCCTTTGCGTTTGCGGAGCTACTGCCGGAAAAAGTACATGAAGCACTTTCAGGTAATTAATTAATTAATATAATACGATGACATGATAAATTTATATATATATATATATATACTAATGTGGATAATTTTTGGTTTCGTATGTATATAAGGAATTGGAGCATTTTTTAGGGATCTGAGCACCCGCACTCGTAAAGTGGAAGTTGTCCAACAACTTCATGAAAACATCCCCGTCTTAATCTGCAACTTGGAGAAAATATTCCCGCCAAATTTTTCCAACGTCATGGAACACCTAGTTGTCCACCTCCCGTATGAGGCATTACGTCGTGGACCCGTGCATTATGGATGGATGTATCAGTATGAAAGGGCCATGAAAACGTTGAAAGGAAAAGCGAAAAACCTAGCAAGAGTTGAAGGTTCTATTGTTGCAGGAAGCTTGACGGAAGAAACATCACATTTTACTTCGTACTATTTGCACCGAATTCAAGGGGCATATCATCGGGATTGGCTCGGTTAACGATGTCCCTGCAGCGGCATCGTCTTATCATCAGGAGCAGCACGATGTCAATGCTCAGCTGCGCTCGGAGTTGCAGGCGACGCAGTCTCATGTGAGTTCTCTCACCGAGCATGTGACTTCTCTCACCGATGTTCTCGAGATTATGGCGGTTGGAAACCCGCATTTGGAGGAGCTGTTGTGTCAGAGACAGGAACGCGGAGGGATTCGAACCCAACAGCATCCACCATCACAGTCACAGCCACAACCAACTTAGGAGAGGAGCAGGATTTGCCGAGCCAGGACGAGTTCGTTCGGCAATTTCACGACCAGCATCCGTAGTTTTTATTTATTTTTAATTGTATATTATGAATATTAAAACTTCATTGTATATTATTTAGTTATTTAGAAAATATTTTGTTTTTTATTTTTTATTTATAATTTGGTTTTTTTAATTTTTAAAAAATAAAATAATTATTTATAATTTGGTTTTTCTTAATTTTTTTTTTTAAAAAATAATTATTTATATTTAGTTTTTTTAATAGGGAAAAAACATTTCGAAGCAAAATCCTCGTAAATGTTTCCAAGTAATGTCCTCGTAAACGGTTCTAGTAAGTTCCTCGTAATTTATTACTACGCTCTTACGAGGAAAATCTTACTACGAGCTTACGAGGAAAGCCTACGAGGGCCTTACGAGAAAAAGCCCACTACGGCCTTACGAGGAAATCCTACTACGAGGTTAACCCTTTCGATGCCGTCGCCCTCGGTCTCCTGTTCGTGAGTAGGAGGTTTCTCTGATTCGTTCAGCGTCGCGTCAGGATTGTCTTTTCCGGTAAGTTACCCTGCTCGGTTCTGGGACGATCCGTAGGAGCGCCAAAGTCGAGCCTCCTTCCGCGGATCTTAGTAGTTCCGCGGGGGCGAATTGCTCGGGTCTTCGCGGTTAGGGTCTCTACCCGTTTCGCGAGCGAACCAATGAGCTTTTCCTGCTCTTCCGATTTTTTGTTAAACTCGGAAAGCATCTTCTCGAGCGTCTTGGCGTTAGCGTTTGTAGCGTTGGCCGCAGACGCTCCTTGTGGTGGTGTTGTTTCAACGTTATCGCGTTCGTTGCGAGTTTGGTTGTCACCAGTCATCGTTTCTTCGTTGGACATGTTGCGGCTTCGGTGTGAGATAGATCCGACCCCCCCTCCTTCTAGCGCCAAACTGTGGGAACCGAAATCCACCTACTGTCAAATAATCGTAAATAAGGAAACTTCGGGAAAACCCTAAGTTTCCAGAGGAACTGGCTATCTGCAGAACCGCACAATGAAGATTAAGAAAACGATAAACTTAGAATTTTTAAAAGAATAATCGAAATTGAGAGCAAAGAGGTTCTTATTCCGAATCTGCGTAGAACTGGTACAAAAAGAGTAGCCGAAAAGCTTAAGAACGAAAAACCCTAATTGAGACGCAGCTCGCTAACAGAAAACGGAAATATTCCTAAATGCTAATTTCTGGTGGTGAGAGCTCTGAAAAAAATCGTGTCCCTTGCTTCTGCCCTAGACCTCTTATTTATATACTCCTCGTTTTGGCCATTCGGTCTTTCCATTTCGCCCAGATTTGACTATATCGGGAATTTTCCATTTTTCTCGATCCTTCCTTTTCTTCCGCGGAAATCTTCTATTTTTCTTCAAACCGTCCTTTTATCTTGAAACTTGACATTTATTTCCCTTCTGCGAGTAAACCATCAAAACGTTATCGTATCTTCGGGTTAGACTCCGTTAAGATCGCGAGATGGGCTTTTATAGCGTTTTAGGACCTTCCGGGCCGTTCTGCAATAAATCCGTTTTCCGACTTTGTACGGGATCGTTTCCTGATCTGACGCCTTTTTTAGTAAATTCCTCGAGCTAATCGTAAGGTTTTACGATTTACTCAACGTTTTTATTAAAAACGCGTTTTTTACGATTTACTCGACTTGTTTATTAAAAACGCGTTTTTTACGATTTTAACGAGAAATCTCGAATAAATCGTATAGTTTAGGCAATGTTCGGTGTTTCGTTTAACCGTTGCCGTTTTATACGATTTCCTCGAGTTCTTTGTCGAGAAAGCGAAGTTTTACCGTTTTTATCGTAAAACTCGAACGATAGGTCGGATCGAGATGGAACGGGTGACGTTTTGGCCGTGGTTCAGAATGCGACCGTGTCGAAAGACGTAAGTTTCAAATCGGGGATGCGGGAGATCGAGGCTCGGGACGTCCAGGAAGTCTCTTGTTCGTCCAACGGCGAACTAAGCCGGCTGGCTTAGTTCGCCGGTGGGCGAACTAGTCGGGACGGGACTAGTTCACCGGTGGGCGAACTAGTCGGGACGGGACTAGTTCACCGGTGGGCGAACTAGTCGGGACGGGACTAGTTCGCCCACCGGCGAACTAAGCCAGCTTGTCTTAGTTCGCCGGTGGGCGAACTAGTCAAGATGGACTAGTTCGCTCACCGGCGAATTAAGCCAAGCTCGCTTAGTTCGCCGGTGGGCGAACTAGTCAAGGGCCTCCTAGTTTGCCGGTGGGCGAACTAGTTGCGACTAGTTCGCGTTTTACCGCTGTTTCAGTTTTTTGCGGTTTCGTAAAACGATCTTCGAGTTTTATAAAACGATTCTTCGAGTTTTATGAACGATCTTCGACTTTTATAAAACGATTCTCGAGTTTTATAAAACTATCTTCGGATTTTACAAAACGATTCTTCGAGTTTTATAAAACGGCTTCTCGAGTTTTATAAAACGATCTTCGAGTTTTATAAAACGATCTTCGAGTTTTATAAATCGATCTTCGAGTTTTATAAAACGATTCTTTGAGTTTTATAAAATGTTTCTCGAGTTTTATAAAACGATCTTCGAGTTTTATAAAACAATCTTCGAGTTTTATAAAACGATCTTCGAGTTTTATAAAACGATCTTCGAGTTTTATAAAACGATTCTTCAAGTTTTATAAAAAGATTCTCGGGTTTTATAAAACGATCTTCGGGTTTTATAAAACGATTCTTCGGGTTTTATAAAACGATTCTTTGAGTTTTATAAAACGATCCTCGAGCTTTATAAAACGATCCTCGAGCTTTATAAAACGATTCTTTGGGTTTTATAAAACGGTCTGCGAGTTTTATAAATGATTTCGAGTTTTATAAAACGACTCCTCGGGTTTTATAAAACTATTCCTTTTATATTTTTGCGGGGAATTTTGGCTATTGATTCCGTCGTACCGATTTTGACCCCAACAAGAGTGTTAGAAGATAATATGAAAGATGATTATCCATTACTTCACCGCCTTTGACCAACCGACGTACCATTATTTTATGTATTTCTTCATACTATAAATATGTGACTTCTCTTTCATTTGTAAAAAGATGATATATAAACAAGAAGATAATTATCAAACACTTACTTTCTCGTTGCTCACTTCCAAACTATAAAATAAATTAGTTGTTTATCTTTTCTAATAAATTACGACAGTTTTAAGATTTGGATCACGGTATATGAGCTCAGATTAGGGGTGGCAAAAAGAACGAAACAGACAAAACACACCCAACCGAACCCAAACTAAACCAAATTAAAATATATGTCTAAATTATTCAGTTCAAGATTTTACCGACTCAAATGGTTTGGTTGGGTTTTAAACCGAACAACCAAAATTATTTTCAATCAAATTAATTAATATATTATCATATATTAAGATTTAATATATTTAACCATTTAACCTACACAATTAAATATAATTTTATATATTTTATTTCTAAATAAATAGAATAGACCCGACTAAAAATAAAACAAAAAAAATATGAATATACATTGACATCAAAACAGAAAAATCAGATATTAATATAAAACTATTGACTTACATTTTCTACATTTTTATTGTGATGGAATTTAAATATTATTTAAATGAAGAGGCTAATGACTTATTGTCAAATGATGATTAGTTTATGTTTTCATAAATTATAATTTAGTAAATCAACTAAAACAAAATTGAAAAATCAACTCGACTGAATTGAACAAACACAAAAAAAAAACTAAATTAAACCAAACCTAACCGAACACAAATCATACCAAACTAAAACTGATCTAAACCAAATCCCTAATTAAACCGAAACACCACCCCTAGTTTGGATTACTTTGGTTTGACTGTTTTATGTATATGTTGTGGATCTAGTTCTTATCTAACTGGTGTGTTCATTAAGAATTTAAGATGGATCAAATAAACACATTAACTTCAAAATGAAGCAACTACTCTGAAGAATGGAAAAGTTTTCTACAGAAAACAGATCTTCCATAAACATCACTTTTAACTTGCTTTGAAAACTGAAAATATAACATCTTGAATTGTGATATATGGAAAGATTTGAGATAATTGATTTGGCTACATATGTCATCAAAGTTGACTTACTTTTTCTATCATACATCCGTTTAGAATTCTAGGGTGTTAATCGTGCTTGGGTCAAGAAGTGATTCGCGATACCGTGCGAGTGAGGCTAAACAAAGGAAAAAGTCATGTGGTGATTGTAGGATCAGTAAACAAGACTCTAGAGCCTTGGAAGAATTAACCCACCGCTCGCCAGATGGGATGGAGCCCACGGGCCGAGAGAGCAGTTGTGGGTGGCCCATTAGTCGTGGACAGGCGGGGGGTTATAAGTGGTATCAGAGCTAGTTAGCCATCTCGGTTCTGATCCGAGAGGTGTCTTGAAACCTGTCGTGGGGCGCAACGAGGATGTTGCGTTCTTTGAAACGGGGTGAACTGTAACATCTCGAGTTGTGATATATGGAAAAGTTTAAGAGAATTGATTTTGCTACATATGTCATCAAAGGTTACTTACCTCTTCTGTCACACATCAGTTTAGAACTTCAGGGTTAAACGTGCTTGGACTGTAGTAGTGAAAGGATGGATGACATATCGAGAAGTGATTCGTAATACCGTGTGAGTGAGGCCAAAATACGGGGAAATGTCATGTGGTGACACTACAAGAAAACTAAGCCTTTACTAGGAAAATAATTCCTCGTAAAATTACTAGGCCTTTACTTCGATTTTACGAGGAAACCACTTTTCCTCGTAAAGTTCTCGTAAACTTACAATAAAACAGTTTCCTCGTAAACTCGTAGTAACTTTACGTGGCCCTTACGAGCAAATTAAAATTTTCCTCGTAAACTCATAGTAATATCTTTCCTCGTAAGGTCCTAGTAATAGTCTACTACGAAATTAGGAGGAAGAGATTTATTACTACGAAATTAAGAGGAACTGGATAGAAAATATCGAATTTAAATCAAAAACGTGTTTTGTACCTAATTTTCCTAGCAATTTCCTAGTAAATTCTCAGATTCGAAAATTTCTATAAATACCACCGTATGTGATTCATTTGAATCACACCAAAAAATAAATCAGCTATAAGCTTGATCAAACACAAAAAAAAAATGTCCGGTCCGGGAAATATTTTCGAGTTGCGGGAGTGGATGTATTCACACAGAGATAATAACGGGAGGGTGACGAAAGAATTTCTCGAAGGGTTGGAGACGTTTATGCATCAAGCAGATTCTACACCACTCACGCAGGAAAGTGGTAAGATGTTCTGTCCTTGTCGGAAATGTTGCAATACCAAATTAGGCCCTCGTGAAAATGTTTGGAAGCATTTAATAAATAGAGGTTTCATGCCATATTACTATATTTGGTATCAACATGGAGAAGATGCTAGTTGTAGGAATGAAGGTAGCAGTAGTAATCAGGTTGAACCGGTTGATCATTTGCATAATGAAGGTAGCAGTAGTTATAGCTATCATCACCAAGAGGAACAAATTGTAGATTGTGATAGGGTTCATGATATGGTAGGTGATGCATTTGTAACTCATGATGATGATGAAGTTGAAGAACCTAACTTAGATGCAAAAAAAGTTTTACGAAATGTTAGAAGCTGCAAATGAGCCAATTTACAGTGGTTGTAGAGAAGGTCTGTTTAAATTGTCGTTGGCTGCTAAAATGATGAGTATTAAAGCCGATCACAATCTACCTGAAAATTGTAGGAATGCATGGGTTGACTTGTTTAAAGAGTATTTGCCAGAAGACAATGTGTCTGCTGAATCTTATTATCAGATTCAGAAATTGGTATATAGTCTTGGGTTGCCCTCTGAGATGATAGACGTTTGCATCGACAACTGCATGATATACTGGGAGATGATGAGAAGTTAGAAGAATGTCGATTTTGTAAGAAGCCACGATTCAAACCGCAAGGTCGAGGGCCCAATAGGGTACCGTACCAAAGGATGTGGTACTTACCAATCACAGACAGATTGAAAAGATTGTACCAATCTGAGGAGGCTGCTGGAGGGATGAGATGGCACGCCGAGCATACTCAGATGGGTGGAGAGATGACTCATCCATCAGATGCAAGAGCCTGGAAACATTTTAACAATGTACATCCACATTTTGCTAGCAATAGCCGGAATGTGTATCTTGGATTATGCACTACATTTGGAATGTCTGGGAGACAATATTCATTGTGGCCGGTCTTTCTTACACCGTATAACTTGCCACCGGAGATGTGCATGCTACGAGAGTTTCTATTCATGAGCATATTAATACCTGGTTCAAAACATCCAAAAAGATCCCTCGACGTTTTTCTACAACCACTGATAAAAGAGTTGCAAGATTTGTGCTCAACAGGGGTGAGGACATATGATTGCTCAACGAAAACAAACTTTACGAAGCGAGCGATGCTTTTGTGGACCATAAGTGACTTTCCTGCATATGGTATGTTGTTTGGGTGGACTACACATGGGAGATTAGCTTGTCCGTATTGTAATGGAATGACAGATGCGTTTCACTTGAAGCATGGTAGGAAGACTAGTTGGTTCGATTGTCACCGTCGATTTCTTCCCATTCACCACCCATACCGAAGAAACAAGAAATTGTGCAGGCACAAAAGGGTTGTTAGAGACACTCCTCCTCCATATTTAACTGGAGAACAAATCGAAGCGCAAATCGATTACTACTGTGCTCTGGAAACAGCTCCTCGTGGTGGGAATTGGCATGTTCCCAGTAATATGTCGGATTCTTATGGTGTTCAGCACAATTGGCACAAAAAGAGTATATTTTGGGAATTGCCATATTGGAAAGATCTTCTTTTGCGCCACAACCTCGATGTGATGCATATAGAGAAGAATTTTTTTGAGAACATCATGAACACTATATTGAATGTCCCAGGGAAGACGAAAGACTACGTAAAATTAAGGTTGGACTTACCCGATATCTGCTCAAGGAGTGAGCTACATATAAAAAGCAATGGGCAAGTTCCAGTTTCAATATTTAGACTGTCATCAGAAAAAAAAGTCTGTGTTGTTCAACTGGGTGGCTTCAGAAGTGAAGTTCCCTGATGGGTATGTTTCAAATCTCTCAAGATGTGTTGAGAAAGGGCAAAAGTTCTCTGGGATGAAGAGCCATGATTGTCATGTCTTTATGCAGCGACTACTTCCCTTTGCGTTTGCGGAGCTACTGCCGGAAAAAGTACATGAAGCACTTTCAGGTAATTAATTAATTAATATAATACGATGACATGATTAATTTATTTCTATATATATATATATATATATATTAATGTGGATAATTTTTGTTTTCGTATGTATATAAGGAATTGGAGCATTTTTTAGGGATCTGAGCACCCGCACTCTTAAAGTGGAAGTTGTCCAACAATTTCATGAAAACATCTCCGTCTTAATCTGCAACTTGGAGAAAATATTCCCGCCAACTTTTTTCGACGTCATGAAACACCTAGCTGTCCACCTCCCGTATGAGGCATTACTTCGTGGACCCGTGCATTATGGATGGATGTATCAGTATGAAAGGGCCATGAAAACTTTGAATAGAAAAGCCAAAACCCTAGCAAGAGTTGAAGGTTCTATTGTTGCGGGAAGCTTGACGGAAGAAACATCACATTTTACTTCGTACTACTTTGCACCGAAAGTACGTACAAGGAAACGAGCTCCAAGAAGATATGATGATGGTGGTGTCGTGCCGACATATATGGAAGACGATTTTCCAGACATCTTTTGTCAAGTTGGGAGATTGGGTGGGAAATTGAAAGAGGTTTGGTGGTCGACTGATGAAGACGTCCATAGTGCACACCTTTATATTCTTCTTAATTGCGAGCATCCATTGATTGCTTATTTTGAAAGGTAAATATATAAACATACACACTTATATATATATATATATATTAAATATATAACATAACATATATGATTTTACAGTCATTTTGAGACTCAAGTCGAGGAAGCAATACCTGGTATATCGACAACTGAGTTAGACAAAAGGAAATATCAACACTTTATCAAGTGCTTGAGGAAACATGTATTTATTTATTACTTAATTTGTATGCATACATTACCACAAAGTAAGTCTAATGTCTAATTATTTTACTTTGTGGCAGGTTGATTATGACAATCCTAAGTATCCCGCATGGTTTCGCGAATTACTTCAAAGCCCAGTTGCAAAGGTCACTACATCGTCGATGTATTTCACCTGAGGCTATACTTTTCATACCTATGACTATGGTAGTCATCGGGCGACAAGTAATTATGGAATATGTGTGAAAGGCGAAACAGATTTCTACGGGATCTTGCAGGAGATTTATGAAGTTCAATTCCCGGGTATGGGTTTGAAATGCGTTATCTTCAAGTGTGAGTGGTACGACCCCGTCGTAAACAGAGGTGTGCGGATTCACAAGAACGGTGTAGTTGATGTCAATGGTGGACGCATGTACACCAAATTCTTTTCTTTTTTAATATCCAGGTTTCCAGTGTTAATTAATTTTTACATATTGATCTTTATTTTCGTAGGTACAACAAGTTTGAGCCTTTCATATTAGCTTCCCAAGCAGATCAAGTTTGCTTCATTCCATACCCTCGGATTACTACCTCGGGAATAAACTGGTTAGCTGTTATCAAAGTTACACCTCGAGGACGAATAATCGCTGGAGAAGAACCACCATTACAAGAAGAAAACACCAATGAGATCGAGGAAGCTGAAGCAGAAATTGATGAGTTCCTACNATGTTCCTGATCACTCAACGGACGAAGGTGTAGACGACGAGTTTTTAGAAAATGATGATGTTTCAACAGATTACGACAATGTATCCGAATGAATTATGTATGTTTATAACTTGGATTATATATGTTTTAAGTTGGATTATATATGTTTTAAGTTGGATTACATGTGTTTTTAAGTTTGTTTAATCAAAAAATCAATTTGTATTTGGGGTTTGGGGTTTATGTGTAGAAGAGGTTATGAGTTTGGTTGTAGAAGAGGTTATAAGTTAAGGAAGTTGTGGTTTGGGGTTTGGGGTTTCGAGTTTAGGGATTTATAAACCCTTTCCTCGTAAAACCCTAGTAAGAGAAAACACGGGCATAGCAATTTCCTCGTAAAGGTCTAGTAAGCTGTTACTAGGGCTTTACGAGGAAAAAAACACGGGGATAGCAATTTCCTCGTAAAAGGATTTCCTCGTAAAGCCCTAGTACCTCATTTACGAGGACTTTACGAGGAAATAAAAACACGGGCAGAGCTATTTCCTCGTAAGGTCCTAGTAACATTACTAGGGCTTTACGAGGAAACAAAATTCCTTATATATACTCGAGCAATCCGGATTTTCATTTGCTAGCAACCTTCTCTCTAAAGCCTCTAAAGGTTCTCTCTAATTCGTAGTTAGGTGATTAGATTAGGGAATTTAGATTAGGTGGTTAGATTAGGGAATTCTGATTAGGTGGTTAGTTTAGGTAATTTAGATTAGGTGATTAGTTTAGGTAATTTAATTAGGTTTGTTTACTTTTATTTAGTATTTTTTTAAATTATACGGGAAATTAATGTTTTGATTTTTGTTTTTGTTTTTATATTTAGATGCCTAGACAGAGCAAGCTTGCTAAGGCTGCTGGTAAGAGGACGTCGTCACATCTCGAGGGGAGTCACTACGGAGATATGTTTGGGCGTCAGGATGCTCCGGGTTCATCTTCGTCAGCTCCCGGTTCATATTCGATTCCCGAGACTCAGGGAGCTTCTATGGTGTCCCGGCAACCACCTCCTGCTCCACCACAGCCTCCTCCTCCTCCTCCTCCACCCGTCGGGGTTCATCCAGATTTGCAGGTGCCGCCGAACGCACCCTTTGCGGTGTACACGGTGGAGGGCCTTTCCAGGCAGAGAAGGGCTGGCGGAGTTAGATCCTTACCGACGGGACGGCCAAAACGTATTATGGTACGTTTTAACTTTTAAAATTTTTTTTTTTTATTTCTTAATTAACAAATTATTTAGAAATTAATCTACTTAATGATTTATTTTGTGTCTTTCCAGGTTTGGTCTTGACAATTGTGTCGGATCTAGCGTCACGGACTGTATCAAGGGATACTTTCCCGATCCAGCTCCAAATTGGAAGATGACCGCGAGCCACACAAAAAAGACGTGGTTCAAATCGTTCGCTGTAAGTTTAATTCGTTAATTTATTTTTAATTATTCATAATTATTAATATTATTGAACTAATCCGTTTTTTATTTTTTCTGGTTACAGCAAAAGTATCGTTGGTCTATTGGGATTCACCAGCGGGTGAAGAATGAGTTTGAGGACAAGGCAAAAGCACGATTGCTCGATATGGTCTACAACTGGAAGGGCGACTATCAGGTATAGATTTATAAATTATAATATATATAGTTTTAAAAATATATATTATATATATTGACTTTAATTCTTTTTTTTTTTAAATCAGGTGGATGGTTACGAGGCCGGGAAACCCGATTGCCTCACAACCACGGTGTGGGATGGCCTCATCAGCTATTGGGGGTTGCCGGACTCGGTTAGAACCTCCAACACAAACTCCGGGAACCGCATGACCAAAGACGAGCATGGCAACACGAAGGTGCTTCACACCACGGGCCGAAAACCTCACGGGGGAGTTTTTCTAGACATGGTAAGATGTTTTTTTATAACTATTTAATTTTTACTTTAATATATATTCTAAATTAATATTTAATTTTAAAAAAAAATTAGGTTAAAGAGACGGGAGTTTTTCCATCTCTGAAAAACCTTTACGAGCGGACCCACAAGAGAAAGAGTGGACAGTTTGTAGATCCTGCTTCCGAGCGGATCTACAACGAGCTTGTTGCCCGAGTTGACGAGCGCTAGGCCCAGCTGACTTAGCAGACCGGGAGTCAAGTCATATTATCCACTGTTGATGTGGATAAGATTTACGAGGAGGTAAATAATTTGTTTTACTATTACTTTTTAATGTTTTTAAAATTTTTTTCTTAATGTTATTAATTAATATTTTCATTTACAGGTCGCCCCTAGGAAAAAAGGGGCGTATCATCGGGATTGTTTCGGTTAACGATGTCCCTGCAGCGACATCGTCTTATCATCAGGAGTAGCACGATGTCAATGTTCAGCTGCGCTCGGAGTTGCAGGCGACGCAGTCTCATGTGAGTTCTCTCACCGAGCATGTGACTTCTCTCACCGATGTTCTCGAGATTATGGCGGTTGGAAACCCGCATTTGAAGGAGATGTTGCGTCAGAGACGGGAACGCGGAGGGATTCCAACCCAACAGCATCCACCATCACAATCACAGCCGACAACCAACTTAGGAGAGGAGCACGATTTGCCGAGCCAGGACGAGTTCGTTCGGCAATTTCACGACCAGCATCCGTAGTTTTTATTTATTTTTAATTGTATATTATGAATTTTAAAACTTCATTGTATATTATTTAGTTATTTATAAAATATTTTGTTTTTTATTTTTTATTTATAATTTGATTTTTTTTTAATTTTTAAAAATAAAATAATTATTTATAATTAATTTTTTTAATAGGGAAAAAACATTTTGAAGCAAAATCCTCGTAAATGTTTCCAAGTAATGTCCTCGTAAAAGGTTCTAGTAAGTTCCTCGTAAATTATTACTACGCTCTTACGAGGAAAATCTTATTACGAGCTTACGAGGAAAGCCTACGAGGGCCTTACGAGGAAAACCCCACCACGGCCTTACGAGGAAAAGTTTCCTCGTAAATTCGCTAGGACTTTACGAGGAAAAAGTCTTTACGATGAACGTGTTTCGAGGAAACGCGTTTCCTCGTAAGTTCTAAGTAAATATCCATTTACTAGGAGATAACGAGGAAAACTCGTCCTAGTAACGGACGAGTTTTCTTGTAGTGTTTTATAGTCCAAATTGTTTTTTTTGTTCATTTAGTATATCGCTAAATTAATAATATTTATAAATTAATAAAAATATAATTTTGGTGTAGTCCCAACATCACTAATTTATAAAGGTTTTACTGTATATTGCAAGGTTATATAGTTTCTACACAACACCAG
The DNA here is from genome assembly GCA_932364175.1 of Eruca vesicaria subsp. sativa. Taxonomy (NCBI): domain Eukaryota; kingdom Viridiplantae; phylum Streptophyta; class Magnoliopsida; order Brassicales; family Brassicaceae; genus Eruca; species Eruca vesicaria. The sequence goes on from CAKOAT010337932.1 coordinate 13,705, forward strand.
TAACTTATATATCTGCATATGTGTAATGGACACAATTTATCCAAAGTAATTTTATGTAGTATCGAATCATTCATAATGAAATCTCCAACAAATTTCACATTTTTTATAATGTTGTAAATACTTTTTTTTTACAAAATAATAAATCCCAAAAAGCTAATAATGACAATAAATCATAGCTTCAAAATTAAAAGTTTTATTGAATCATTTTTATTGGTCATCAAAATGATTACACAATTATGAAAAGTATATATTTATATGGAATGAAAGATATTTACCTATTCTTTAAATAATAATTTAAAAAATTAACCAGATTATGTATAAAAATATATGATATACATAGAATAACAAAAAAATATTAAAATTTTAACAAATATAGAGTATTTGAAATTTTAATATATTAAAACATGATTGCTAAGAGACTAATATAAACTTTAACTATATTTACATATAAAATCTAAAATAAAATATGAATTAATGGTATTCCAAGCAGAACATTATAATCTTTCAAAATAATTAACTCTAATTTTTTCAAGTATTATAGCAAAAAATAAATTATATAATATAAACATAGAATAAATAAATTTATTTTAAACGTTGAGCCTATTCAAATTCAGTAAATCTATTTTTCATAACTTTTAGCAAATCAAAAATCAATAAACACAAAAATTTCTTTTAAATTCACAATTTATCATTATTACCTAATAAAAAATCAGTGATAATGTAAAAATACATTTGAAACAGTTTTTTTCTAAATCATTTTAAACCGATGAATTAAAGTATTTAACATTACTATTATTTAAATTTTATAGAAAAACAAACCGCGTTAAAATTTTTATAGAAAAACAAACCGTGCGTAGCGCGGTAAAACCTCTAGTATCTATAATGTATGCATATTTTGTAACGTCACTCTTTAATTCCAATTATTATGAATTCACTACTTTTAATATATAAAAAAAACTCTTGACTACTGTTAGTTACAAAACATACGAAGTCCAACAAAGAGAAATTATGTCGTCTGAAACAATAAAATCTAATTTATTAAAATAGGATCACCCTTATTGCAAATTTGACTCAAAACTCATGGTCAAACACAAAACTAACTTCTTCTTTTATCTCATCTTGTTTTTGTCCTATCCACCCCACATGTTCATTTTATTTACGAAAATGCCATTAAATTTTTTTTTTTATTTTTTTTCGAAAATGGCCTTTTTACTCTCTCAACCTCATCATCTTCAAGTATTTACAACATTGTCATTGCCATGAATACTCCCAACAACCTTGTACAACCCAACAACCTTGTACAACCAAGGTTTGAAGCTTTTAATGCACTTAAAATCGATATCCATACTCTCTTTCTCAATTGTTATGAACTAAAAACAACATCTCCTTCACTTTGTCTCCATAT
>CAKOAT010338043.1:7492-19820 GCA_932364175.1 Eruca vesicaria subsp. sativa
ATCATTCAAACCTTTTTTCCTATCTTTTTCCGTTTTTCGTTATCGAGCTGCGACTCGACCAGATCTAGGGTTTTATGTTTGTAACTCGCTGATGGCCCCTGCGGCCAAAGCCTTTGTAATTCCTTGTAATGATCGCAACGCTCTTACGCGAATCAGAAATAAGATCGACTTTCTTTATAAATTCGTTTTACTATGTTTTCCATATTTTTCCGCATTTATTTGGTTACTTGTCATTGGCTTTCGCAGAGATCCGGTTCCTCTGGAAAATTAGGGTTTTCCTAAGTTTCCTTATTTAACGGAAATCGACAAGTGTGAATTTCGGTTCCCACAATTGTCGATACCACTTTTCTTTTGCTTTTGTCATATTGTCTGTATCTCTTTTTCTCTTAGACACATAGAGACTATGTGACTTAAGTTTAGGGGAGGTACCAAGTGTTTAACCTTGTTCCTTTTGATGAATTTTAAGCATTTAGTCATGCATTGTTAATAGATATTGCATAGAAAATTCAAAAAAAAAAGAAATTTTGAATTTTTTTCAAAAACAACAAAATGAATAATTTAGTTGCATCATTTGCATCTTAGGATTGAGTCTACAAGCATATGGATTGCATTCATGCAGTGGGAGCAAACCTTCTAAGGAACCCATGCAAAGAACTCAATGTGATACCCTTCTCAACCATAATAAGTAGATTGAGCATCTTCTTGATAAACTTGTAGACTTTGAGCTTTGAAAACTCCGCTTGAAACTTGTATGATTGATGAAGCTTGCTTGTCCTTGAACCAATCCAATCTTACTTGAGTTAATGAACCTAATCTATCTTGCTTATGGGCTCTTGTTGTGCTTGATCATGGTTACCTCACACACACTTGGGTTAGTATTATTCCTTTATACCAATTTTTGGCAGCTCAAGTGGCCATCTCTCTCTTGGATGGTTCTCCATGCCCTTAAACCTACCTTCCTTTCAAGCCATTATTACTTTGGTTATTGGGTTTTTTTCTGAAAGATTGATATGTGTATAGTGTTGAGAGTATTGGGAACGACAATGGTTAGTTCTCACTACTTGCTAGCTTTAAGATCTCATAAGTGTCTAGATTATAGGATGGGAAGGGTATTGAGTGTTTAATATTGAAGGGTTGAAAAAAATGAGTGAGAAGAGTGATCTCAAAAGTATAAGAAGGGATAAGATACTAGGGATCAAAGAAATTTTTTTTTAAAAGAAAATATTAACTCAAAGAGTTTCAAAAGAAATAAAAAAAAACTCTAAGGAAAGAAAATGAAAAAGAAAAACAAGACTCAAAAGAGTGAGGAAAATAAGAAAAAAGCTAAGGTTAAGAAAAAGAGTGAAGAATCCCTAGTAGAAAAAAATAAACAAAGAGTTCTAAGAGTGAGAGTGTGCCTGAGTGTTCTTGGAGTTTTTGGGTGAGTGAAAGAGAGTTTGATGTTGGGGTCAAAATCGGTATGACAGAATCAATGACCAAAACTTTCCGCAAAAATAAAAATACGTTTTATAAAACACGAGAAGTTGTTTTATAAAATTCTAAGGACTTTCCGAACAAAGGAAGTCCGCGGATAACTTGGAAATTGTTATCTCGGAAAAACGAAGGATACAAGTTCCGATTACATGATTGCCCAAGTTAAGCGAAAAACCGCAAAAAACCGCATCCGCCGTAAATCGCAAGCAGGTTCGACCGAACCAGTTCAACGTACGACGAGCCGAACCAGCCGGTTCAGCTCGCCGTACGGTGAGCTGGTCGCCTCAAAGCAGCGTTTGGCTCGTCGTACGTCGAGCTGACCGTCCTGAGCCTTGATCCCCCGCATCCTTGACGTAAGGCATACGTCCTTCATTTCGATCGTGCTCTGAACCATGGTCGAAACGTCTCTCGTTTCATCTCGATCCGTCTCACCATCTGAGTTTTACGATAAAAATCGTAGAAGTCTTCTTTTCTCGTAAGAATTCGGGAAAATCGTATAAAACAGCAACGATTACACAAAAAATCGTACATTGTCAAACTATACGATTAACTCGAGAAACCTTATAGAAATGGCATCGTATCAGGAAACGATCTCGTATAAAATCGTAAAACGGTTTTTATCGCAAAATGGCTCGGACAGTCCTAAAACGCGATAAATGCCCACTCGCGACTTTAGACGAAGTTTAGCCCAAAGATACAATGACGGTTTCACAATTTACTCGCAGAAAAAAGTTAAATGTGAAGTTTGAAGATAAATGTCAAGTTTGAAGATAAATAGAAGATTTCCACGAGGAAAATGGAAAGATTGAGATAAATGGAAGATTCCCGATAAACTCGAATCTGGGTGAAAAGGAAGGACTAAACCGCCTAAGGAGGGAGTATATGAGCAGAAGGCCAAGGACAGAGCACAAGGAAGATTTTCAGAGCTCTCACAACCAAAACTTAGCATTTAGGCAACTTTCCGTTTTTGTTATCGAGCTGCGTCTCAACTAGGGTTTTAGTCTTAGATCGCTAGAACTAGTAATCTCGCCAACGGCTCACGCAGCTAAGGCTTACTCTTGTTGTACCGTTCTTACACAAATTCAGAATAAGACTCCTTCTTGCTCTTGATCTCATTTTTATTATCTTTTACTTATTCTCGTCCTTTACTTGATTGCTTGTGTGCGGTTCCGCAGATAACCGGGTCCTATAGGAAATTAGGGTTTTCTCTAAGTTCAATTATTTACGTAAAATCGACAGGGGTGAATTTATGTTCCCACATTTGACATTGGGAATCAAGGGTAGAAATCGCTTTGTTCTAGGAAATGAGTAGAACAATGAGACTGAGCATTGTATGCATGAGTCGTTCTCTTTCTTAGATATATTATGCATAATGTCAAGATACTTGTTTTTGAGAGTAAACCACCATGGAAGAACTTGATAACCCTATTACTTCACCATAGTTTCAAAACTTTTTTCTCACCACGCCAAATGATTAGGACCAATTGCCAATTCGCAAGAGTGTACTTATGATTACTGTTTAATGAACGTGAGAGTTGATTGCTTGGCTTGTTTGTGGAGTCTTGAGGATGAGTGTAAAGATCAAGGAGTTGAGATTGGCCTAGAAAAATTTAGAGTTTGATAGGATGTCTTGTTATTGAAATTTAGTATGATTTTGCGAGGATATCACATTGATTGTTTTGAGAAGTCTCTTTTGGTTATGAGCTTCCACTTTCACCCCTCTTCACTTTCTAAGCTTCAAAAGTTTACTTGTGGAAAAGAAAAGGACAAGATTTGGGGAATTGATGTATTGCATTTTTGTGGTTTCTTACCATTGTTGTTCATTCACTTTTAATCCATTTAGGTTGCATTTAGATGTCTATATTGCTTTTTCATATTCATTTGCATCTTATAGGTATTGGAGTGATATCTTGAAATTTTCCATGATTTACTCATCATTCCCTTACCCATTTCAATCATTTAGGATGATTTAGAGTCTAAATAGATGCATAGCATATGCATGTGTGGTGTTTCAGGTTTGTAAAAGCTTAAGTTAAAGACTGGAGGTTTTGGGCAAGAGAAATGGCAAGGCCAAGCATTTAGACCGGTCGCGGGTAGATGGGCGCGTGATGAGGTCATCGACCTGAACCATGAACCCATAACCATTCCTAAGGTTACAGATGGTCCAATGATACGTTCCAAGGAGAGAAGGCTTAAAGAAGGGTTCGTACTTGTGGTTCAAGCTATTCTAGACAACCTAGAAGAGCCACTAATCCCACCTATATCTCAACTAGCCAAAGGAGAGCCTAAGGACACACCAAGTGATGACTTGAGCGATCCTTGGCGCAATTCAATATTACTCAAGGTAAGCAAGGTTACTTGACCGGAATCAAGCTAGATGTTTATTTTGTAGGAACCAACCTTGGTGGAAAGCCTGAAGAGCTCCTACTTGATGAATCCTACAAGGGTGAAGATGAAGACTCAAGCTCTGAAGAACCAGAAGAATAAGATCAAGTCAAGAGTTCAAGCAATGCTGGCCCAAGCAACATCAACATACCCAAGAAGACCAGCACTGAACCAAGGGAAGTATTTACATTATTTACAATTTGTGCAGGCAAGATGGGGCAGTTTAGTAGTTCCTAGAACTCCCCATTCAGGAGACCGCCAGGGTTCGAGGCCAAGAAGTAGCTAGTCCTAGTTTTATTTATTTTTGCATTTTTCTTTTTGGTTTTAAACAAGGCAATGTTAGTTGTTTTTCCTTTTCGTTTAAACTCTAAGTCCTTTCGTTTTTGAGTCTTTTTCTTTTTCTTTGAGTCAACCATTACGTCAAAGGCTGAAGGATTACTAATAAAGTCACACACGCAGCCATTGTAACACACAACTTTTTATATAGATCAATATATGAGTCAGTTTTCCCCCTAAGCAAGCAGCAGCCGATTTCTTCTTTCTTGTGTGATTCAAGTTAGACGGAGTCTTGAACTGTATCAAGGATCCATCATCATCCTTGTGGTGTTCTTCGTTCCATCTTCTACATCATCAACCGTCCCAACAAGAGAGAGCAGGAAAGCCAGCTTGTTAGATCCCATCGATCATCCTTTGTTCTCAAGAGAGTGCGTGAAAGCCAGCTTGAGGATCCATCTCCACCTGCTTCCAAAGGATCCATCCGAGTCTTACATCATTTTGGTATCAGAGCCAAAGGTTCCTACCTTTGGTTTTTCTTACCCCCTATCTTTAGATCCGTTTACTTATTTTGTTTCTTTAGTTTATAAATCGAAAAACCCATAAAGATTTCTTTAGTTTCATAAAAAAACCCCATAAAAAGTTATCTTGTTTCATCTTGTTTCATATCTCTAAGAGACTTTGCATACCTCAGTGTTGAATGAGAGACCTTATACTTCAAGAAGCACACGGTGGAGGTCTTATGGGACACTTTGGAGTGGAAAAGACCTTGGCGATTGTGACTGATAAATTCTTTTAGCCACACCTAAAAAGAGATGTGGAGAGGCATTGTGCTAGATGTGTTCCATGTCATAAGGCTAAGTCTAGATCACACCCTCATGGTTTATATTTACCTTTGCCAATTCCTAATGCTCCTTGGGAGGATATCTCTATGGATTTTCTTTTAGGTTTTCCCAAGATAAGACACAAAGACTCAATCTTTGTAGTGGTGGACCGTTTCTCTAAGATGGCTCACTTCAGATGTTGTTCTTTAAGGAGGTGGTACATTTACATGGCATACCAAGGACCATTGTGTCTGACCGAGACACCAAGTTCTTAAGCCACTTTTGGAGGACCTTGTGGAAGAAGTTAGGTACCAAACTACTTTTCTCTACAACTTGCCATCCCCAAACGGACAAACTGAAGTGGTAAACCGTACTCTAACTGCATTACTTAGAGTTACTCTTGCTCGAAATTTAAACACTTGGTTAGATTGCATACCACTGATTGAACTTGCTTACAACCATGCTACTCATTCTGCTACTAAGATGTCTCCTTTTGAAGTTGTTTATGGATTTAATCCACTAACCCCTTTGGATCTTAAGCCAATTCCACAAGTTGAGCAAGTTAATCAGAATGGACTAAAGAGAATAGAGGCAATCAAGAAGCTACATCAACAGGCCAGGGTGAATGTCATCAAGAAAACTGAGAACTATAAAAAGAGAGTCGACAAGAAGCGCAAGAAGATGATCTTCCAACCAGGAGAATGGGTCCAGATCCACATGAGGGCCGAGAGGTTCCCAAGAGGAGTTCTAAGCTGGGTCCTAGAGAAGATGGTCCATTCCGGGTCCTAGAAAAGATCAATGACAATGCATATCGTTTGGAGCTTCCAGGAGAGTTTAACATATCTCATACATTCAATGTTGCTGACTTGTCTGCTTATCTTGCAGATGATCCAGTTTTGAGGTCAAAACCTTCTGAAGGGGGAGGGAATGATGAGATCATCGACCTGAAACATGAACCCATAACCATTCCTAAGGTCACAGAAGGTCCAATGACATGTTCCAAAGAGAGAAGGCTTAAAGAAGGGTTCATACTTGCGGTTCAAGCTATCCTAGACAAGCCATGAATCCCACATATAGCTCAACTAGCTGTTGGTGTCAAAATCGGTCACGATGGAATCAATTGCTATGAGTCTCCTCAAAAGTAAAAATAAAAATACGTTTTATAAAACTCCAAAGATCGTTTTATAAAACTCCAGAATCGTTTTATAAAACTCAGAGATCGTTTTATAAAACTCGAGAATCGTTTTATAAAACTCGAAGAATCGTTTTATAAAACTCGAGAATCGTTTCATAAAACTCGAGAATCGTTTCATAAAACTCGAAGAATCGTTTTATAAAACTCGGAGAATCGTTTTATAAAACTCGAGAATCGTTTTATACAACTCGAGAATCGTTTTATAAAACTCGAGAATCGTTTTATACAACTCGAGAATCATTTTATAAAACTCGAAGAATCGTTTTATAAGACTCGAGAATCGTTTTATAAAACTCGAGAATCGTTTTATAAAACTCGAGAATGGTTTTATAAAACTCGAGAATCGTTTAATTTATAAAACTCGAGAATCATTTTATAAAACTCGAGAATCGTTTTATAAAACTCGAAGAATCGTTTTATAAAGCTCAAGAATCGTTTTATAAAACTCGAGAATCGTTTTATAAAACTCGAAAAATCGTTTTATAAAACTCGAAGAATCGTTTTATGAAACTCGAGAATCGTTTTATAAAACTCGAAGAATCGTTTTATAAAACTCGAAAGTCGTTTTATGAAACTCGAAGAATCGTTTTATAAAACTCGAAGAATCGTTTTATAAAACTCGAGATTCATTTTATAAAACTCGAAAAATCGTTTTATAAAACTCGAAAATCGTTTTATAAAACTCGAGAATCGTTTTATAAAACTCGAAAATCGTTTTATAAAACTCGAGAATCGTTTTATAAAACTCGAAGAAACATTTTATAAAACTCGAAGAATCGTTTTACGAAACCGCAAAAAACCGAAACAGCCGTAAAACGCGAACTAGGGACACTCCACTAGTTCGCCCATCGGCGAACTAGGAGGCACTCTACTAGTTCGCCCATCGGCGAACTAGTCCATCTCGACTAGTTCGCCCATTGGCGAACTATTCCCGTCCCGGCTAGATCGCCAATGGGCGAACTAAGAGGTGCTGACTTTGCCCCACTGGTTATTTTCGCATAGTTCGCCATATGGCGACTTAGCCAAGCTGAACTAGCTCGCCGTACGTCGAGCCGACCATCCCGAGCCTCGACCTCCCGCATCCCCGATTCAAAACTTACGTCTTTCGACACGGTCGCATTCTGAACCACGGCCGAAACGTGTCCCGTTCCGTCTCGATCCGACCTATCATTCAAGTTTTACGATAAAAACCGTAAAACTTTGCTTTCTCGGAAAGAACTCGAGGAAATCGTATAAAACGGCAACGGTTAAACGAAACACCAAACATTGCCTAAACTATACGATTTATTCGAGATTTCTCGTTAAAATCATAAAAAACTCGTTTTAAATAAAAACGTCGAGAGAATCGTTAAAAAATGGCATCGGATCAGGAAACAGTCTCGTTAAAGTCGTAAAACGGTTTTTATCGTAAAACGGCCTGAAAGGTCCTAAAACACGATAAAAACCCATCTCGCGACGTTAACGAAATCAAACCCCAGGATACGATAACGCTTTGACGGTTTACTCGCAGACGGAAGATAAAAGGCAAGTTTGAAGATAAATAGAAGATTTCCGCAGAAGAAAAGGAAGGATCGACAGATATGGAAAGTTCCCGAAATACTCGGTTTCGAGCAAAATGGAAAGACTAAAACCGCCTAAGGAGGAGTATATAAGGAGGAGGCATAGGGCAGAAGCTGANTTTTATGTTTGTAACTCGCTGATGGCCCCTGCGGCCAAAGCCTTTGTAATTCCCTGTAATGATCGCAACGTTCTTACGCGAATCGGAAATAAGATCGACTTTCTTTATAAATTCGTTTTATTGCGTTTTTCATATTTTTCCGCATTTATTTGGTTACTTGTCGTTGGCTTTCGCAGAGATCCGGTTCCTCTGGGAAATTAGGGTTTTCCTAAGTTTCCTTATTTAACGGAAATCGACAAGTGTGAATCTCGGTTCCCACAGTTTGGCGCTAGAAGGAGAGGGGGTCGGATTACTCTTACTCATAGCCGCAAAACGCTTGACCAAAACGATGTCTGGATGTATGAAAGACAAAGTCGCAACTCGCAAAAAGACGCTGGTAAAACAACTCCAGCAGCGACTACTCGTACAGCCAACGCTCACGCAAACGCTGTAGTACTCAACAAAATCGAAAACCTAATCGCGACTCTTCGCCACGGGAAGAGCGACAAAACAAGCTCACGATTTCAATCTCAGATCACTAAGGGCAACGATAAAATCTATCAAACCCCATAGTGTTTTTCTTATTTCCGACTCGGACAAATCTCACGGGTTGAGCAAAAGACGTTTTCCGAGAACTTTTCGGAAAAATAAAACTTGCTCTCCCAGAAAACCGCGGAACAAACCGTAACTTACTCGCGAAATAAATCCTAGGATACTCGCGGAAAACCCTAGGCTGTTCGCGGAAAAATTCTTAGGTGACTCGCGGAAAAACCGTAGGTTATTCGCGGCAACACCCTAGGTTGTTCGCGGTAAAACCCTAGGTTACTCGCGGAAAAAGCCTTAGGTGACTCCCGAAAAAACCGTAGTTTAGTCACGGCAAAACCCTAGTTTGTTCGCGGAAAAGCCCTAGGTTACTCGCGGAAAAACCCTAGGTTATTCGCGACAAAACCCTAGGTTGCTCGCGGAAGAACTTTAGGATACTCGCAGAATCGGGCAATACTATCCAGCCGAAAAGACGATGAGTTGGCCAAGCAACCTAGCTTGCCATCTTGGCGAGCTGACCGGCTTTCAACCTCGTCCCAGAGGCACTGAATTTTTCCCGAGGGTCCGCACAATCCAACTCATAGCTATGGTGAGCCGGACCGTACTCTAAACAATAATCGCACTGCTTTTCGTTTCGTCTCAATCAAAGTTTTCGTTGAGGTTTTACCACGAAAACAAGATAGCTTGATGAATCGGAACTGTGCTCGCAGCCTCACCATTAGGCAAGTTGGACAAGCTCGACGGATCGAAACATCTCCATCTCGAATCTTGATCGAGTCGCTTTTCGTTTCGTCTCAATCGGACTTTCCGTTGAGATTCTACGACGAAAACAAGACAACCCGACGAATCGAGATCACCCGAGCCAAGCGTCTTAGTTCACCGAACGTAGAGCTAGCTAGCTCGCCATACAGCGAGCTGAACCAAGTGCCTGGCTCGCCCAAGAGACGCTGACTTCGCCCCAAGGGTTCTTACCATCCAGATCGCCACACGGCGAGCTGAAAGGGTTCACCCGACTTGCCCTACGTCGAGCTGAGCCAATCCTCGAGTTTCTCTCTCGAGTCTTGATCGAGCTGATTCTCGTTTCGTCTCAATCGGAATTTCCATCGGGATTTTACGACAAAACCGCAAGGACTTGTTTCTTCGTATAAGTACAAATCAATCGTCTAAAACGGCAACGGTTGACTTAACACCAAAGTTGCCTATACTATACGAGAAATCTGAACTCTCTCAATCCAATCCGGTTTTACGAAACTCTGCCACGCTAAGTCGAAAACATCCAATCATAAACACGTGATTGATTTATTCGATATACAGAGCGCACCTAGTCGGTCAAATAAAACCAGCAATACGAAGAAACAAGAACATGAGCTCCGATGGTTAAGTCTTCTCCCCGCTCCGATACTCTTGCCGATAATTCGTCGAAGACCGGTAAGTCAAAAGACGAAGAACGAAGAATAGACGATCCCAAATCATCGATGAAACTAAGGTATGTCCGATTTGAAAATTTTATTAGACTTCTAATTTCTTGTGGATAAGAAACGAACACGTCTTGTAAACTGCCGTGAAACCTAGAGAACTTAGAATTTAGAGGATAGTCTAGCATGCTAAGTCGTAAGCAATTTTTGTCTATCTCGATTTGTTGTTTTCTAACCATTCAGGCATAACTCGCAAACCGATCAAATCTCTCGTACAACCGAGAAACGATCGCCACGCATTCAAACGTACTCATTTCCTAAAAGAAAGAGGAAGCTAGAGACGCTGACGTCGTCTTAAAACCGACTCGCTCCTAGAAGCTTTCGTAAATCAGATATACTCCAAGTAATCTGCGATCCACCATGGTCTTTAATCGACCCGGATTGTCGATCATCCCAATCCTTCAAACGAAACTCGTCTTTCTTCTTTCGCCGAACATTTTTCCTCGTATCAAGAAAACGCTTTCTATACAGCAAACTCTCGCAAAAAATAAGCGGAAAATATTCGGACGATGCGACGCCTCATCGAAATCATCAGCAAACGACAATCTAAAAACCGTCTAAGCACTAAAGACTGATCCAAACCGTCTGAGAAATAATCTCGAGGAATATACAGCGTCTCTCGTCGCAATCATGCGGTTAGAAAATCTCTGCGAAACTTCAGAGCGAAACTCAATTATTTTCCGAAGTCATAAAGATCTTCTCAAACTAGATAAAACAAGTATAAGAGTCGAAATCTTTAGGCATCAAAGCATTGATCTCATTTTCCGTCAAACCAAGTGAGTCACGGAATATTGTCAAGAACATTTGCGGCAAAAGAAAGATCGAGAACACAAAGCAGCAATAGAAAACACGCCCTCCCTTCTCGCTGACTGATCTTATTGCTGATCATGTGATTCATTCCGCCCGAGAAACCCGCTAAAACATTTTGCGACTAGATCTCGGTGAAATAACTTTTGGTAAAACTCCACGAGTGACTCCGAAAAAACTATCACCGAAGAATCAAAAACTAAGCGGAAAGGTTTCTTGAAAAATCTGCGGAAACATTGTTAACCCAATGCGTCGCGTCGATTTACTAAATTCATCGCCCGTTGCTTACGCGAGAAATCCTTCGTATAGTCAGGATCATGTCATAACGAAGTAACTCTTGAAAGTAAACGTAACAGGTTTTGCGAAAAGTACTTTCCTTATAGCAAAAACCAAGCTATACGATCCGGCACTGGGCGGCCAATCTAAACTTTTCATTCTCGCGACACGATCTGAAAGATCTCACTATTTAGCCCATCGGTTCACGAGCATCCGCTCTCATTCCTCTCGTTTACATCCGAGAATGAGATCGCCCCGCAAACGACTCCGCACGGGCTTTGCATCGAGCTTCTTAGGATCTGTCTCCCTCGAGTAAAAAAGAAACAACTTCCATACAAAGGAAAGTTTATACGAAACTTTCATCGTATAAATCAAACCTACAACGGAANTCTCGTTTACATCCGAGAATGAGATCGCCCCGCAAACGACTCCGCACGGGCTTTGCATCGAGCTTCTTAGGATCTGTCTCCCTCGAGTAAAAAAGAAACAACTTCCATACAAAGGAAAGTTTATACGAAACTTTCATCGTATAAATCAAACCTACAACGGAAAAACGTTTTCTATAAACACGGGCATACTTGGCATATCAAGCTCGACAAACGCTATTTGGCTATTGTCCAATCACGCTTCACTTCAATGCCAAGTTTACAAACCGATCCGACCTTTTCGATAGACCGAAAGTGTCGCGGTCTAATCCTCTACCAAATACGACCTTGGCTGTGCGGCTGAACACAACCTTCGAACTAAGCCAATACATTCAACGGATAATGCAAACTTGTCAAAAATCGGCTAAGTTCTGTATTCTCGCGATTCACTCTGTTCCCGAAGCAAGTTTCCTAAAAAATCTGACGTATAAGAAAACACTCGTACCAGAACTCCTAAAGCCGTACGAATCTCGGAAGGTCAACGCTTCACAAAGCACCGTAACAAAAATCGCTTCGTTTCGGGGAAACAACTTACGCGACCTCTCGGTCCTAATTGCTCTAGCAAAAATCGTAAAACTACCTAACATCAAAACAGGAATGTAAGTTTTAATTGCGAATATCCGCAAACGAACCAAAGTGTTCCCGCAAAGTAGGGTTAAGACAAAACCCTCGCAGCACCGCGCAACATCTTCGAGCCCGCAAACGTTCCGAACAAGAAACGCGGCATATAAAAAAAAAAAACCAACTTTCGGCACTGCGAGACGTCGCAGACGCCCGGAGATTAGTTTTTCAACAAAAATACCTTCCTCGATAAAGTCATTTTCTTGGAAGACCTAACAGTCCGTCCGCGACTATAAAATTACGCAAAACTTCTTAACGTACGTATCCTTCGCGAAGGCCAAAACAACGTAAACATCTATCACATAAAAAGTTTGTTGCTGATCACAACAAACTCGCAACAGTCCTAAACAAACTTAAGTTATCTCGCAGAGATA
>CAKOAT010338154.1:0-16999 GCA_932364175.1 Eruca vesicaria subsp. sativa
TATGGCCTTCTGGGGATCGTACATTTAAACACTTTTCGGATTATTGCTTTCGCTGTCGATTGAAATATTCGGCTCGGATGCTTTGTAGATTCCACCAAGTATATTGTAGATTTCACCAAATGCTTTCTCGGGGCTTAAGATATCAGCCTTGGTTGTCTTGAGGTTAATCCTTGGCAGCGAACTGCTATGGATTTAGAGCTTAGGGATAGGAAATGTAAAACTCGTAGTTTTAAAACTTAGGACCCGGGGGTCTTGGAGAATTCTTAGAACCCTTCATAGATCCTGAGATCTTTGATTGGGCCCTGAATTCTCTTACTCGATCTTGGAGATAGGAACTCATAGTTCTGAATTGGCAGGCTCGTCGCCTGGGCCTGGAGATTCTGATTGAGCCCAGAGGCTCTGTGCTCCGGCCTGAAGATCTATGGCTGGGCCCGAGGGCCAGAAGTGTAAAATTTGGATTTTGAACACTGGGAATTCGGAAGTTCATGGTTTAACCCTGAGGTTAAGTATTGGACTCTAAAAAGTTTAAGTCAGTTGCTTGGGACCCTGGGGCCAAGGGTAATTATTTAGAACCCTGAGGTTTTCTGAGTAGATACAAAGGTGCTTGTCCTAAACCCGAAGGTGAGTAGATAAGAGATGTAAAATTTTGGATTTTGAACTTTGGGGACCCTGGTGTCGGACCCTGATGCCATTATTTGTGAGATCGTATTCTGACTCATTTAGGTAGGCCACTACCGATCTCAAGTATGAATGTAAAATTCGGGATTTTGAACATTTGGGGCCCGGAGGCCTGTTCTTATCGGGATCGTATTCTTCCCCCTTGGGTGGGCCTCTACCGATCTTATGTAAAAATATAAAATTCGGAATTTTTAACATTTGAACATTTGGGTCCCTGAGGTCCGTTGTCATCGAGATCGTATTCTGCCTCCCTTAGATAGGCCACTACCGATCTCGGGTAAGGATTCGTACTCTGCCACTTGGGCCACTATCGAGATCATGTAATGCTGCACTCTTCTTTCTGCAGAAAGCCACTCTCAGTCTTATATGTTTGTGCTGGGGTGGGTCTACTAGTAAGTAGTGAGCCACGTACCAGACTTGCTACTTTCCACGTCTGGATAAGTAGGATAGAAGTGCTCCTAGGGTTTTGTGCACCGTCTGCGTCCTGAAACCATAGGGCTGATCTCAGTACTCTGCAGTTATACGTCATGACCCCTGCATCTCGTTTAGCTTGGGGCATGTTTGATTTAGGGATTGATGCCCTAGTACATGTGGCCCCCTTGTAGATTACGGCTCGAGCCCTCTACGCAGGGGCTGAGGTATTGTCGACATTGTATTAGGGTTGATCAAGCCCATTCCAATTTGCATACCCAAATATTTTTATATGTAAAACATGTCACGTAGATGCGAAGTTTGCTAAGACCGAGGTGCCCCTTGGGGCCTGGTCCCTCTTGGTAGTTTTATATGTGAAACATGTCACGTAGATGTAGGGTTCGCTAGGATCGAGGTGTCCCTTGGGGTCTGATTCAGCTAGTATGCCCCTTTTAAGTTCAGTGGAATTCCTGTGGCTCCTTTAGTCGGAACTAATATATGTTATGTAGGCTTAGTCCATAGTTGTTTTTAACAAACATAGGAACAGGAAACCAGTGTACTTAAAATATATAGATAGCTAGGTATTTGTAGAAAACCCGATCCGCAGATCTAATTAGAAATTGTAGAGCTTGAGGTGCAGGGCATTCCAGCAGTTAGGTTGGACCTTTCCTTTGCTGTCTTGCAGCTTGTAGGCTCCTTCTCCCTGCACTCCAACTATTTTGTAGGGGCCTTCCCAACCTGGGGTCAGCTTCCTTGCCGATTTGTCTTTAGTGTGGTCACAGACTCGTCGCAGGACCCAGTCTCCTTGCTAGAAGGTTCTGGTCCTGACTTTCTTGTTGTATCTTATGGCCACCTTCTGTTGATGGGAAATGTTCCTTAGGCGAGCAGCCTCTCTTTTTTCGTCGAGTAAATCCAGGCTTTGGGTCAACAATTCATTGTTTTCCTCCTAGGAGATAGGTCCGGAGACAATCGTTCTGACGTGTACCTCGGTTGGTATCACGGATTCCATGCGTAGACTAGTGAGAATGGAGTCTCTTGTGTGGCTGTTTTCGGAGTGGTCTGATAAGCCCAGAGGACTCCATGTAACTCTTCGGCCCACCGCGGCACTCCAGGCGTTTCTTGATCATGTTGACCACGGTTTTTTTGTTGATTTGGCCTGGCTGTTTGACTGTTAGTGCCGCGGTGCGGAGAAGAAGAGCTTGATGTTCCACTCTTGACAGAATTCTCTGAAGTCGTGGCTCGTGAATTGGGGCCCATTGTCTGTGACAATCTCTTGGGGCGTGCCAAAGCGGGTTATCACGGTTTTCCATATGAACTTCTTTATTTTCTCTGTAGTAATCGTGGCTAGGGCCTCGGCGTCTACCCATTTTGTAAAGTAGTCAGTTATTACGAGGAGGAATACCTTTTGCCCCGGTGGCTTTGGGAATTTTCTAACGATGTCCATCCCCATTTTCGGAAGGGCCAGGGAGAGCTTAGACACTTCAGGTTCTCCGGAGGGAGGTTGGAGATCGAGGCGTGCCTCTGGCATTGATCGCAGGACATAGCTTTTATGAGGGCGTCACTGGCCATCGTGGGCCAGTAATAGCCGGCTCTTCTGGCTCTGAGCACTAGGCTTCAGCCGCTGGAGTGAGAGCCACATTCTCCTTCATGGAGCTCTTCTAGGATCCGGGCAGTTTCCCTAGTGGTGAGACATCGCAGGTATGGTCCTGAAAACGACCTTTGGTGTAATTTTCCTTCGGTGACGCAGTATCTTTCAGTTTGCCTTTTTATCTTTCAGCTTGCCTTTTTATCTTTCGGCTTTCGCTTCGATCATCGGGGAGGAGATCGCGTATGAGGTAGTCGATTATAGGGGTCATCTACGTTTCTTTTTCGTTGATGGCGGAGATTTCTTCAGGATCCCCTTCCCATTCGGTGGCCGGCCACTGGAGTACCAGCAGGGGAATATCTATCTAGCTAGTGGTTTCTAGGGAGGACCCTAGGTTAGGCAGGGCATCGGCCTGCGAGTTTTGTTCTCTGGGAACTTGGGTAATCTTACAGCTCTGGAATCTTTTGATCAGGCGATTTGCTACGGCGAGGTATCTGATCATACTGGCGTTCTTGGCCTGGTAATCACCTTGAACCTGGCTGATGATTAGTTGGGAGTCGCTGAAGACCTTGATCTCCTCTGCTCCCATTTCCTTAGCGAGTGAGAGGCCTGCGATTAGGGCTTCATACTCGGCTTCATTATTTGTAGTGTTGAACTTGCATCTTAGCGCTCTTGATGCCAATTCACCAGTGGGGGAGGTTAGGACCAGGCATACTCCTGCCCCTCTCACGTTGCTGGACCCGTCGACGTGTAGGGTCCATTCTCCCGTTCCTTCTGCTGTGCCCTGGAAATCAACTTCTGACTCCAGGACAAGAAGAATGGAAGGTGAGAATTCAGCGATGAAGTCGGCGAGGACCTGTGACTTAATGGCCGTAGCAGATCTGAAGATTATGTCGTATACCCCAAGCTCAATCGCCCACTTTGCAAGGCGTCCTGACACCTCGGGCTTATGGAGGACAGCTTTTATGGGGAATGAAGTGATTACCATGACCTGATGGGCCTGGAAATAGGGCCGGAGCTTGTGAGCCGTTGTGACCAATGCTAGTGCTAGCTTTTCGAGGTGGCTATACCGAGTTTCTGCGTCCAATAAGGACTTACTCACGTAGTAGACATGATGTTGTTTCCTTCCCTCTTCTCTCACAAGGACACCGCTTACTGCATGCTCGGACACGGCAAGGTAGAGTAGCAGGGTCTCTCCATTTAGGGGTTTTGAGAGGAGAGGAGGTGTGGTGAGGTATGCTTTGAGGTCGTTGAGAGCCAGTTCTCACTTGTCACTCCACTGGAAGTCCTTGGGGTGTTTCAGGGCCTCAAAGAAGGCATGAGATTTGTCGGACAGCCTGGAGATGAACCTGCTTAATGCGGCCATCCGGCCCGTTAGCCGTTGGACTTTCTTTATGTTTCTCGGGGAAGGAATCGCCTGGATGGCTCGCACCTGTTCGGGATTGGGCTCGATGCCCCTGTAAGTAACTATGTACCCCAGGAATTTTCCGGAGCTGACCCTGAATGAACACTTTGAAGGATTAAGCTTCATGTTGTACTTCCTGAGGGTGACGAAGGCTTGTTGTAGATGGGAGATGTGGTCTTCTACCTCGAAGGACTTGACCAGCATGTCATCTATGTAGACTTCCATGGTCTGCCCGATCTGCTCGGAAAACATCATGTTTACGAGCCTTTGGTATGTAGATCCTGCATTTTTCAGGCCGAAAGGCATGACTTTGTAGCAATAGATGCCCCTGAGGGTCATAAAGGAGGTCTTCTCCTGGTCGTCTGGATGCATGAAGATTTGGTTGTAGCCTTAGAAGGCGTACATGAAACTCATGAGCTGGTGGCCTGCAGTGGCGTCGACGAGCTTGTCGATATGAGGTAGGGGAAAAGGATCTTTGGGGCATGATTTGTTTAGGTCGCTGAAATCTATGCAGACCCTCCATTTTTCGTTCTTCTTTCTTACCACGACAACGTTGGCTAGCCACTTAGGGTATTGGACTTCTCTTATGAATCCAGCGTCGAGCAGGTTCTTGACCTCTTTATTGACTATTTCGTCCCTCTTGGGGGCAAATTTCCTTCTTTCTGTCGTACAGGGTGAATTGAGGGTCCACCTGCATCTTGTGCATTATAATCTCGGGGTCGATCCCGGCATGTCCTCGTGTGACCAGGAAAAACAATCGGAGTTGGAGCGGAGGAAGTCGATTAAGCTCAGGGTATACGACATACCCGGCTTGGATCCTATCAACAATTTCCGATCCGGGTCTCCTTCCTCCAGGGGTATCTCATCCATCTCTTCTACTTCGGGCTCCTCCGTATGCAAGGCCGGAGGGCCTTTCTCTAATTGCTATAAGACTGGGCTCTTCTCCTTCAAGGTGGTTTGATAGCAGGCCCTAGCGTTCTCCTGATCTCCTTTGATTACCCTGATGTCCCAGGGGGTCGGGAATTTGATGGATTGGTGGAGAGTCGAGGGTACGGCCCCCATGTCATGGATCCAGAACCGGCCCAGTATTATGTTGTAGGAGGATGCGCAGTCGACGACAAGGAACTTCGTTGGTTTGTTTACTCCTTCAGCGTATACTGGTAGGATTACCTCTCCCAAGGTGTTCTTTACCTCTCTGCCGAAGCTTATAAGGCAGTAACCTTCCTTGTTAGTGCCTTTTCCTCCAGCCCTAGATCGGTGTAAGCTGAGAGGAAGATGATGCTGCCGGAGCTACTGTTGTCTATCAGGATTCGTCTCACTAAGCATTTTGCTACGGTGAGGGAGATGACTAGGGAGTCGTGATGAGGACCCAGGACCCTCTCATGTTCCTTGGCAGTGAAACTGATCTCATCTGTCTGGAGGAGCAGGCGCTTTGGATCCTTCGTCTCTTGACTGTGTCTAGCATTCCTGGTGCTGCGCTTAGCGGCTGCATGGCTTATACAGCTTATCTTTGAGCCTCCAGATATCACATGGATGACTCGGTCATGGTGCAGGAGAGCCGCGGGACTCGTTTCTGAGGGTCGGTTCGCCCCTTCCTGAGTTTGGAGGCTCTTGGCCTTATCGGAGAGGAATTCCTTTAGATGCCCCATCTTGAGTAGCTCGTTGACTTCCAACCTCAGGGTGATGCAGTCCTCCGTCTTGTGACTGTGGTCATGGTGGAAGTCGCACCATCGGTTGAGGTTTCGATTAGCGTATGCGGCCTTCATCTTAGGAGGCCATTTTACCTACTGGCCCATCTGCCTTAGGACGTTTACCAGCTCGGGCTTTGAGATAGACATGTGGGAGATGTCAGGCCATGTAGACACGCTCATTCCCTCGAGACGAGGTAGGGGGCGATTCGGATGTCGGCCCCTGCTATGTCCACTGGCTTACCTTGGGGGCCTGGATTGGGATCCTTCATCGCGATCATTTCTGAGCGGCTTGCTTGGCCTAGGCTCCTGCTTTTGCTGGGCCTTTTCCTGGCTCGTGACATCTTCTTTCCATCTCACTTGGGCCCAGGCTTGGATAGGACGTCTTCCATCGTCTTACACTGGTACTTGGTTAGTTCCTTGTACAGGTCCCCGTCAGGGAGCAGGCCCCTTTTAAATACAGAGATAGCCGTCCCTGCATTGCATTCAGGAATATCTACTTTTTCTTAATTGAAGCGCGCGATATAAGCCCTAAAAGGTTTGGCTCTATGCTGGAGTACTTTGTAGAGATCGTCAGAATTCTTTTCCAGGTTTCTGCTGCTGGAAAATTGCTCCACGAAATTTTCTCTGAGTTCTGCGAAGGACCTTATAGATTTCGTGGGGAGATCGATGTACCACTGGAGGAAAGGACAAGTTAGGGTTGAGCCGAAGCCCCTGCACATGGCAGGTTCTCTCAGTCCTCGGGGGATCGCTGCTGTTAGCATCTGTTTCTTGTAGAGGGCCACGTGGTTGTCCGGATCACTGATCCCGTCATAGGTCTTCATTGTAGGGAAGGAGAACTTCCTTGGCATCTCGTCTGAATTGATCTCTTCCACGAAGGGCGTGTCGGAGTAAGAGCTAGGGTCGCTCTTCCTGATGGGGGGAGCTACGCCTAGAAGTCTTTCCACCATCGACTGGATGGTATTGAATTTTTCGGAGAACATCTTATCGAGACATGCCATGGCGGCTGGATCTGAGATCAAGGGGTCGTCGGGTGAGTATTCCTCGTCCTCCATATCCGAGTCACTGCTGATGGTTACTTGTGTCCTCCTTGTAGTAGTTTCCTTGCCCTCGGGTTCCTTATTACCGGGAGCTGTACGATGAGTTGCTCGTTCTTTGTTGGTATGAGTATTGAGGGAGGGCATGGTTCGAACTTGGGTTCGAAACCTTCGTCGCTTGTTGATGTTCTTCTCGAGATCTTGGTTCTCCTCTTGGGGAAGATGGTTTTCGGCTTCGAGTGCTCCTACCTTCTCTGCGCTTCGTTGTAGCTGTTGGGTGTGCTCGTCGAATTTAGCTTTTAGGGTTTGAACTTCTTGGAGAAGCTCTAAGCTGTCGCCGGCTGTTCCTCGAGCCTCACGGAGCTCGGTGATTTCTACTAGGAGGGTGTTGAGCTGATTGAGGAGCTCGGCTTCTCTTGGAGTAACTATAGTTGGTTCGGTTGAGTCTCCTGGTGTCATCGTCACGTAGTTGGGTAACTCCCATCCTTCTAGCGCCAAGCTATTATGTTTGTGTAGGGTCATTTTAGTACTACGGAACACAAGAAGGTTCGTACGAAGGTAGAGAGAAGCAAGGATGTTTGTATGAGGTAAGGAGAAGTACACAGAAAACAAGACAAGAAACAATAGAGGAGACTTATTATTAGGTTATTCGAATGGGGGCTACAATGTTGGTGTATGAACCCTAATTCTAGCCGCCTAGGTCTAGTCTCTCAGTCTCCAAGTGTTGATCCCTTATTATATGGTTTGGGTTTCCCTTATATATATGTACATGTCGGCTTGTATTTTGGTTAAACTCTTCCATATTGGTGAATATGGGAGAGTTCCCTTATATGGAGAACTTCCATTTCACTCAAGGGTCAGTTTTGGAGCAGGGATCGGCCCCAGAGAACCTGAGTGCAGGGTCCAGGCCTTAGGTCCCTTGGTAGTAGGGGTCTAGAGGCCGATGCCCAGCCCGGGGGCTGGAGGAATCTGGTGCATGGATATTTTTTCCCAACAGTTTGCCCCTTATTCCTTGATTTCACTGATGGAATCAAGGGATAAAGTGTGTATAGGTGGACCGGAGTCGCTTTATCTCAGTAGATTCCCCTTACGTAAGGCATCACCCTAGCCGCTTGCGCTGATTCGATGACATCTTACTGGTTCGCCGCTGTTTCTTCTTAGGTTGGAGTGGAAAAATAAGAAACTTCTTATTTCCGTTCCCTTCTTTTTCCTCTTTTTTGAATTTTCTACTTTTATGAAGGAGAGTTCTTTCCTTTTTTGGAATCGCTTGAGGGTTTCCGTCTTAGGTATATATTATGACCTTCTCTTGTCGAGAGATGTTACACGAGATCCTTTCTTCCAGCCTTGAGAAGATGAACAATCAGGACAATCTTTCGTTGTTTTCCTCTTCCTGCGTCGGGGGACATGGTAGCGGAGATGTTGTCTTATTTTGGCTTCTCGCCTTTGCAGCTGACTCTGTCTTCGTGGCGCACGTTGATTGCTATTCAGGTGCTAGGAGAACTTCACGACATCCCGTTGGGGGTATCTGAAATCATGTATTCCTACACCTTCGTCCCTTTGCGAAATAGAAGGAGATGTACCAAGTATGGCTCCGAGAAGGAGAGGCTTTGGTAAATGAACCTCCACACGGCGTCCGTGGCAGCTTTCCTTTCAATGATTCGTGTGATAGGAGATTCATGTTCATGAAGCTCAATGGGTCCCCTGATTACCCGTTGTTTTGGCGCTCCGTTGGTTAGTTTTTAATAGGTTTTTTGAACGACTTTCTTTCGTAGCTTCCTCATTATGTCGTCTGATTTGTAGATTTGGCGAGGCCTATGGATTTTGCCGGTGAAGTTTCGGCGAAGCTGGCCCTGAGTATCTCGAAGCGATTTCAGTGGATCTCCTTTTTAGTGAGCCCGGCTGCTTTACATCATAGCCGCGTCTGGGGTAAGAAATCCCCTAGCTATATCGACTTCTTGCGGTCCATGTCTTTTATTCAGTCGTGTTTTGGTTTCCACGTGAGGTTCTTAAAGCTTATGTTCAGTCGATATATGATGATTACCTTAGGGTCAGAAGCGGGAGGAAACAGCCTTTCAGCATGCCCATGCCGCGAGCAGCTCCTGCAGGTCCTGCGTCTATCATCTCCTCCCGCTTTCCTGCCCCGAGGTTTTCTGGTGACATCAACTCGATGAGTCGTCATGTTCCCCTACACAAGGAGGTTCTTTTCCTTCGCACTCAACTCCGGGACGTAGTATCCCACTATGCTGTAGCAGTGCAGAGAACTAGGGCGTTTGCTCGCTAGGAGCTTATGAAGGAATGGTCAGAGGGACGTACCAGCCGTTGGGATCTTGTAGGGGAGCATCGTCAACTGCTGTCCATAGGAGGAGGAAGCTGCACTGGAGGAATTCCTCCGGCACCCTTTCCATGGGGTTTTTAGGCTTGGATTTTCTCATGTCTTTCTTTTGCTTTTTGTTGCTTTACTATTATGTACCACTTGTCAATGCTTTTGTGGCAAGGTGAAGTCTTTGTCTTTTTTTTTATTGTCTTTAATAATAATGATCTCTGTCTTTTTCTTTTGAAAATCTCGTGCTTTTGTTTCTATATTCTTGGCGTGATTTCCTGCCTCCTTCTTTTGCGTGATTAAGTAGTTCGAGGAGAGGGTCCTGGGTCTTTTCTTGAGGGGTGATAGGGAACTGAGGGTTCTGGAGAACTCGAAGACTCCCCTTGCCCTTAGGGTCCTTATAGGACTGTTTAGCTTAAATATGGCGTAAAAACTCCACCAAATGCTTTAGGATATCAGCTTTGGTTGTCTTGAGGTTAGTCCTAGGCAGCGTACTACCATAGATTCAGAGTTCAGATACAGGCAGTGAGAACTCGTATCTCTCAATATTTAGGACCTGGAGGTCTCTGGAGGATTCTTAAAACCCTGCTTAGCTTCTGAGATCTCTGATTGGGCCCTGCATTATCTCACTCAAACGTGGAGATTAGAGGTTTCCTCGTAGAAACAAGAGCTCATAGTTCTGAATTGGCAGGCTCGTCGCCTGGGCCTGGAGATTCTGATTGGGCCCAGAGGCTCCGTGCTCCGGCCCGAAGATCTATGGCTGGGCCCGAGGGCCGAAAGTGTAAAATTTGAGATTTTGAACAGTGGGAACTAGGAAGTTCATGGTTTAACCCTGAGGTTAAGTATTGGACTCTAAAAAGTTTAAGTCAGTTGCTTGGGACCCTGGGGCTAAGGATAATTATTCAGAACCCTGAGGTTCTCTGAGTAGATACTAAGGTGCTTAACATGGACACGGAGGTGAGTAGATAAGAGATGTAAAATTCAGGACTTTGAACATCAGGGACCATGGGGTCGGACACTGAGGCCGCTCTTTTGAGATCGTATTTTGCCTCCCTTAGGTAGGCCACTATCAATCTCAAGTGAGAATGTAAAATTTGGGATTCTGAACATTCGGGGACCCTGGGGTTGGATACTGAGGCCACTCTTTTGAGATTGTATTCTGCCTCCTTTAGGTAGGCCACTATCGATCTCAAGTGAGAAAGTAAAATTCGTAATCAGTGCGTCGCCGGCTGTTCCTCGAACCTCGCAGAGCTCGGTGATTTCTACTAGGAGGGTGTTGAGCTGATTGAGGAGCTCGGCTTCTCTTCGAGTAACTCCGGTTGGTTCGGTTTAGTCTTCTGGTGTCATCGTCACGTAGTTGGGTAACTCCCTTACTTCTAGCACCAAGCTGTTATGGTATTTTTGTGTAGGGTTGTTTTAATACTACGGAACACAAGAAGGTTCGTATGAAGGTAGAGAGAAGTGAGGATGTTTGTGTGAGGTAAAGAGAAGTATAGAGAAAACAAGACAAGAAACAATAAAGAAGGAGACTTAATATTAGGATATTCGAATGTGGGCTAAAATGTTGGGGTATAAACCCTAATTCTAGCCGCCTAGGTCTAGTCTCTCAATCTCTAAGTGTTGATCTCTTATTCTAGGGTTTGGGTTCCCCTTATATAGATGTAGATGTCGGCTTGTATTTAGGTTAAACTCTTCAATATTGGTGAATATGGGAGAATTCCCTTATATGGAGAACTTCCATTTCACTCAAGGGTCGGTTTTGGAGCAGGGGTCAGGCCCGGGAAACATGAGTGTAGGGTCTATAGTACGATGCCCAGCCCAGGGGCTGGAGGAATCTAGTGCCTGGATATTTTTTCCCAACAGCTAGAGCTCACAAGGTATCTGAAGAAAAGGAATTTAAAAGTGGAGGACATACCAAACAATATTTGTAGGCTATTTAAGATGAAACTTGAATCATTGATGGACGATTTAACGAAAAAGAATATGCTTGATAAGATCGTGGCATGTAAGTTTAACTACAGATATATCCACATTTTCTTGATTTGTTTCCAATTAATCACTAACTATATTTTTTTGTGACAGCAATGTATACTATATCGAGTTTCAAAAACGTGGCCTATCTCATGCCAATATTCTCTAATTTTTCCACCCCACCAGCAAGCTACCCAACACAGACGACATTGACAATGCAAAGTACTGCATAAGGAGCCTACACGCTTACTGTAGGAATTCATATCAGTTTATAACGCTTTATAAAACAACCTATGAATTCTATTTGCCTAGAATCTCATGCAAATATTAAAATAAATATCATGCCCAGCCCGGGGGCTGGAGGAATCTGGTGCATGGATATTTTTCCCAACAGTTTGCCCCTTATTCCTTGATTTCACTGATAGAATCAAGGGATAAAGTGTGTATAGGTGGACCGGAGTCGCTTTATCTCAGCAGATTCCCCTTACGTAAGGCATCACCCTAGCCGCATGCTAGTACCGTTGAATCTCAGAGTATAACGAACGCCTTCGCTTAAGTTTGATCTCTTTAATTGCTTGCCTAAGAAGAAACACTTTTCTTCTTCACAAAACACACACACCAAACGAGATCTCTATCTCACAGTATTGTCTTGTGCGGCTGAAGCTACTGTATTGCTTCATTAATCAAAACTATATATAAATTGAAGACACATGACCTAATACGTTTAGGTTTGATAATAGACCAGACCATTACTTTAATAATCTCAACTTGGCCCATTATAGTTCTAATCTTAATCATATTAAGATAACTTATGTCTAAATATATATATATATATATATATATATATATAAATATTATATATATCATATATACATAATACTTTCCAACATATTTATTATTCAGTTTGCTTAGGTGTGTGACCCTATAGGATCATATAGTATTAGTAATGAATTCTCAATTCATAGATTATAAGCGGTTTCTAGCAAAACATTATAACCACCTAATATTATATGATTGTCGAACCTCGACTTTACGATTTTAACAAGAGTAAGTACAAATGGTTTTAGGACATTCCCAACAATCTCCCACTTGTACTAAAATCATTTATTCTTATAATCCTTTTGTCTCTATATCTCGATCTCAGCGTAAGGCAAGAACTAGTGTCATCCTTATTAAGCTAGATCATGTTTATCCAACTCTGATTTATACTGATAAAACAAACAACTGACATTCACCTCGTTTAAGCATGGCCATGCATTTCTCAGTATCAAATCTTCGATAGGCCCAGAGATATTTATCTCCCTTTATATGGGAGGGACAAATCCCATCTTGTTCCATCCATGTTCTTTACAAACGTCATAGAACACCTAATCAATGCCTTTATAATCACCAGTTACGGCTGACGTTTGACAAGGTCAAAGTGAACTAATCCATCAATAAAGAATCATGACGAACTCAGGTCTAAGGATTATACTCTATAGTCGTAATGAGAAACTCTTATGACACTCATATAACAATCTTGCAGAGTTCTCATTAGCGGGTCAGCCCGATCATGTGTTCTTTAACACATATCCATGTGATTGACTTCAATACAACATATTGAATGACTCCATGAAACTTAGTCATCAATCACCTCACATACTAGTCATTCTCGGTTATTAATTCCCCATGTTATAACCTTGACTAGGGACCTCAATAATTTATACCATCTTTCACTTATAAGGTTTCATCATCAAGTCACGTACTTGATGACTTATAAGAATAATGTAAATTATTTTGGGACATTTATTTTAATTATGTAATAATAAAATAAACCTGAAACAATTTCATTAGTTTGAATACATAATCAAATGTATGTCAATATGAACATCATATCATAAACGTAAAATCTACCACTCAAATCAAGATCAAATCTTAATATACTTAATGACCACAACTGCAGCATGACTCTCATGCTTAGGCTATGGAAGAGGCTTGGTCAATGGATCAGCAACATTTGCATCCGTTGAGACTCTTCTACGGTACTTTTCTTGGAACCTTTCCAGCTCAATGCTCTTCCATTAAGACAAAAGATAAAACCAGACTGTGATCGGAAACCATCTTTTTCCGTCTGAAAGCTGGCATTAGTGTAACCACTCACAACAAGTTCATCACTTCTTCCATAGATCAAGAAGTTATCTTTAGTATTTCTTAAATACTTGAGGATAGTCTTGACTGTTGTCCAGTGACTTTCACCTGGAACAGATTGGTATCGACTGGTCATGGCATACATGATAGATCCTATATACAAAGCATATGGGATTCTGCTCATCCGCTCTCGCTCATCATGTTTTGAAGGACACTGATTCTTGCTAAGAGTTATGCCATGAGATATTGGCAAGAAGCCCTTCTTGGAATCACACATTTTGAATATATGCAAGACCTTATCGATATAAGTATCTTTACATAATTCAACAAACTTAATCTATCTTTATAGATTCTTATTCCAAGAACATGTGTAGCCTTTCCCATGTCTTTTACTATGAGAACTTCCTGAATTTCTCGAACTCCTTTGAGCTGTATTTTACTCCCACTGTTCTTCTTGGAAAGAAATTCTCTATCTAGAAAAACACCACCACTTTGTTCTCAGTGCGATTTTAAAAGTAAACACAGATTTTTCTAAAATTTATCCCCAAAAGGATAATGGAAGATCTACATGACTCATCATTGACCGAACTATATCTAATAAAGTTCGGTTTCTCCTTTAGATACACAATTCAATTGCGGTGTTCCAAAAGAGTAAGTAGTGAAACAATTTCACAATTTCTCAGATGATCATTAAGCGCTTTGACTCAAACATTTTTCTACTCGATCGGATTGAAGAGCTTTAAATTTCTTATCAAGTTTATTTTGTACTTTATCTTGAAAATCTTTGAACTTTTCAAAAGATTCAGATTAATGTTTCTAGATAAACATAACCATGAAGTACTGATAGTTTCCTTTAACATTTATACTCATTGGTCCACATACATCAGTATGTATAAGTTCCAACAAGTCTTTTATCTCTTTTACTATGTCCAGTAAGAAAGGCCTTAGTCATTTTACCCAATAATCAAGATTCATATTTCTCAAATGATTCATAATCAAATGAGCTCAAAAGTCCATCACCATGAAAGTTTTGATGTGCTTCTCATTTATGTGGTCCAAAGGACAATGCTAAAGAAAAACTTGATTTGAGTCATAAGACTTGAACCTTTTGGTATTAATGTTATAAACATGCACGCTTTGGCTTAGAATATAAAGTTCATTCTTTAATAGACCTCTACTATAAAGGAAATCACAATGATCAAATAAACAACACTTGTCTTTTAATCTAAAATATGAAATCCTTCCAAATCCAAATAATTGAATAATATTTCTGCTCATAGGAGGTACACGGTAGAAATTCTTAGTTTCCAAAATCATGCAAGAAGACAAAAACAAATGAAATATTCCTACAGCTAATGCAGCAACTCTGGCTTCATTTTCCACGCGAAGGTCCACTTGTCCTTTCTCCAAGACTCTATTGTTCTTTAGGCCCTGCATATTTCTACAAATATGAGTACCACAATTGGTATCAAATACCAAAGAAATAGAGTCAGAAATAGTAACATTTACTTTTTATAACATAAATAACTGAAGATAATGTTTCAGAAATCTTCTTCTTTTTCAGATCTTCCAAGTAGTTCTCACAGTTTCTTTTCCAATGTCCAGAACCATTACAATAATGGCACTTATCAACATTAGAAGGACCAGTCTTAAACTTAGGAGAAGAATCAAGCTTGCTAGGATTTGCATTCCAGCCTGGCTTACCCTTTCCTTTGTTCTTACCTTGGTTCTTAAACTTGTTACCCCCTTGTACCATAAGAACATTTGGGGTATCCTTCTTGATGTTAGGTTCAGCTGTTTTAAGCATCCCATGCATCTCGGTCAAAGTCTTTGTCAAGTTGTTCATGTTGTAGTTGATAAGGAATTTTTAGTCCCTTATGTTCAAATCAATGTACTAGGGTAAGTAGAGTGTCAATCCATTTCTGAGTGTAGTGATCAAAGAGAATGCAAGTCATGTGCTTAATCTAAATGCAATCAAGAGGGGGTTTTGATATGGTAGCAAGTAACATACAATAAGGAATGCAATGAAATATCTAAAACTATCAATCAATGGATGAGAGATGAGACCAGGGGCAAGGGTATTGACTTTGGGTGAATGAGAATCCAATCTAGAATGCTAAGTTAAACAATCAACTAGTCTTATAGGTCTAGACACTTCAATAGACAAACTCTTTCTCANCTTTGGGTGAATGAGAATCCAATCTAGAATGCTAAGTTAAACAATCAACTAGTCTTATAGGTCTAGACACTTCAATAGACAAACTCTTTCTCAAGATGGATGCCCTTTTGCTTTCAAGCTTTAGGCATCAAATCTCTTTGGCCTAAATCAATCAAACAAACCTTAAGACTAAGTCTACTAACCATCTAAGCATCCCTAGCATCAAGCCTCCTTGGCTAAGCAAGCAAAAAGCATAAATACTTTGGTTCAGACATTTACACAAACACCTTATGGGCAGGAAATGTCTAGGGTTCTAATCTAGTGTGATCAAGACTAAATTTGCATTAAACTCAAGTATTATGCATAAGACATTATGGATCTAACAAATAGCAATCTAGATCTTCATCAAATCACCCTAATCACCCAAGCCCCAAATCTCAAAAGATGTTTACTCACTAATCATCATTTTTAATCTTAAACTCATGAAAGATTCAAGACTAATCATGATTAATAGATAAATAAAACTCAAATGCTTAAGAAGGAAAAATAGATTAAGATTCAAAGTTTCACCAAGGTTGTGTTCTTAGATAAAACAAAGATTAGCCTTCTAAAAGTGCTTACAAGGGGTACTTATACTCCCCTAATAACCCTAAGGTCTTATAATTAAAAAGATTAAACAACCCTTAGTCATTAGGTAAAGATTTGTCTTGGGCAGATGGAGAAAGCACGGAGCGGGTAAGGCACACTCTCGACCAGCCCGGCCTAGTCCACCCGGTTTGAAGAGTTGGTTGTTGGTGCTTCGTTGCGACCGGGTGCCATTACCCGGCCCATGCTACCCGGTCAGGTTCCTCGCCTATCAGCTCCTTTGTGCGGCCGGGTGCGCTTACCCGGTGAGTCTTACCCGGTCAAGTTCCTCGTTCCTTAGCTCCATTGTGCGGCCGGGAGTGCTTACCCGGTATAGCCTGCCCGGTCTGGTCCCTCGTTCCTCAGCACATGTGGCCGGGTGATGGCACCCGGTAAGGGCCACCCGGTACATGCTTGGCCAAACAACAAACCTCCTCTAAGTCTCCATATCAAGTGCTAAACACTTCTCCAATCCTCATATCTCATCCTTTTGGTACTCCAACACCTGATAGGACTTATGAATGCAAATGCATAACTTAAAGATTCCTAAGTCTAAATCTAATGCACTTTTAAAACTAAAATGAATAGCTAAAACTAGGAAAATATGCCTCACATCAACTCCCCCACACTAGCATCTTACTTGTCCTCAAGAAGATTCAAATCAAACCAAAGGAAGAGACTAAGAGGGGGAACTCAGATTCACACGAAACACTTCTTAAACTCAACAAACCATCCCAAACAAACATAGCCAATAGCAAATGCAATCATCTTTTATTACACTTTATCTTCTCAAGGCTTATCTAAGCTCATTACTCAAAAACAAGTTGAGGATCACCAACCAGCTAAACCTTAAAACCAACCATCACATTCATTTAAGTTTAAACAAATATGGTGAAGTCTTGCAAATGGGGACTTGATCTCAATCAATTGGCTAGGTGAGAAAAATGGTTAAATGAGAAACAAAGAGGGGCTTTCATCATAATTCTTTTTGGTGG
>CAKOAT010338265.1:7591-20348 GCA_932364175.1 Eruca vesicaria subsp. sativa
GCACTAGGTCACGTCCAACTTCTTCCGGCGAAGCCTCCGTGATTATCTCCGTGAGTTGCGGGATTTGTAACAGCTTCCCCTTGACTAAGTCTTGCACGTTTCTATCTCCGTTACCTAGGCTGTTTTGTCAGGTCCCTACGAAAGAGTCCGGACCTCTTCTCCGTGACCTCCTTCTCGTGACCTCTTTCTCGTGATCTCTCTCTCGAGATCAGCTTCCTTCCTTAGGTGAGCTGTACTCTTCTTTGCGGTATTAACCCATATTCGGCCCAATTATTGGGCTTGGTTTGACTAACTCGCTAACTTCAGCCGACGGGCCATATTTGGGCCCAACACTCGCCGATTTTATTATCGAGCTATCGTCTGAACAACTAGGCCCGAGAGCTGAAGCTCCAGAGTGGAGCTTGTATGTTGACGGAGCCTCATCTAAACAAGGTTCCGGAATCGGTTTGAGGCTGACCTCTTCAGCGGGAAAAACCATCGAACAATCCTACAGGCTCGGTTTCAATGCTTCGAATAATGAGGCCGAATATGAAGCACTAATCGCAGGATTGAGACTCACCCTAAGCCTCGGAATCCGAGAGCTAAACGCCTACAGCGACTCCCAGCTTGTAGCCAGCCAGTTCCATGGGGAATACGAAACGAGGGACGAAAGAATGGGGGCATACCTCGAAGTCGTACAAAGCCTCACTAAACAGTTCAACAAGTTTGAACTAACAAGAATCCCACAAGGAGAGAACTCCTCGGCAGATGTGTTGGCTGCATTAGCATCCACATCAGACCCCCTAGTAAAAGGAATTATACCTGTAGAGGGAATCGAAAAACCAAGCATCGATATAGCTACCAAAGCTGAAACTGATAGCAAACCGAAAGAGCAAACGGAAGCTAGCTTCCCCGAGACAGCGACAACCCAGGTTCTCACAACATTCTGGTTCCCAAAAACAAAAACCCGCAAATTCAAAAAACATACCTCCGGGGGCACAACCCAGCCCCCAAGCTAACTTGTCCACAGAGTAAACACCCGCAGAACTAGATATTCCCCTGAACCCGAAACTCCAACCGGAGACACAATCCCGATCCCGGAAAATATCGACACACCTGAAGATATTCCTCCAGATCCAGACTCCAATGAACCTAACTAAAGGAATATCCCCGGGGGCATGACCTCCGGCCGGAACAACACTCGGGAACCCGATCCAGCACAAGGACCTCCTTCATATCTTCACGACAAAATTGTAGGGAGAGAGGACTGGAGAATCCCAATCATGCAGAATATTTCGGAGGGCAAGGTCCCCCCCCCCCAGAAATGGGAAGGTCGAAAGCTCAAAACAATAAGCGCAAGATACTGCATAATGGAATCTATCCTTTATAAACGAAGCGTGTCGGGAACTTACCTGAGATGCGTCCACGGCCTCGATGCTATCAAACTCATGAAGGAAATGCACGATGGTTCCTGTGGAAACCACTCTGGTGGTAGAGCCTTAGCCATCTGAATCAAAAGGCAAGGCTATTTCTGGCCTACCATCATCGCCGACTGTGAAGTTTACTCATCCTCATACGACAGATGCCAGAGGCACGCACCATTTATACATCAACCCTCAGAGAAATTATCCTCGATATCCGCCCCATACCCATTCATGAGATGGTCCATGGATATCGCAGGACCGCTAGTAGTATCGGGAACAGGAAGGCAGAAGCTACGCTTCCTGTTAGTCCTAACAGACTACTTCACAAAATGGATAGAATCTGAAGCTTTCCAACAGGTAACTAAAGTCGAAACCGAACGACTCGTATGGAGAGACATCATCTTCCGCCACGGCGTCCCATACGAAATCGTAACTGATAATGGATCACAATTCATATCTAACGACTTCAAAGATCTCTGCGACAAGTGGAAAATTCGCCTCACTATGTCGACACCTTGATACCCCCAAGGAATTGGCCAGGGGGAGGCTGCTAATAAATCGGTATTAGCCAACCTCAAGAAACGCCTTGGAATCGATAAAAGTTTTTGGTCCGAAAGATTACCCGAAGTACTTTGGGCATGCCGAACCACCCCACGAAGAGCTACAGAAGAAACTCCTTTCTCCCTAGCCTACGGGATTGAGGCTGTCGTCCCAGCTGAAACCACCACCGGGAGCCTCCGCCGAGAGCTCTGTACGTCTAATCCCGAAGCCAACAATCAGCTCCTATTAGATAACCTCGATTTAATCGAGGAACGACGGGACCAAGCCTTGCTCCACATTCAAAACTACCAACAAGCAATGGCTCGACATTACAATTCCAAAGTCAGGTCCCTACAATTCGTTGTGGGCGACCTAGTACTCAGGAAAGTTTTCAACCATACCAAAGAGCCGCACGCCGGAAAGCTAGGGACCAATTGGGAAGGTCCCTATCAGATCATCCATGTGATACGACCAGGCGTATACAGGCTCATGAAGGTAGGAACGGGGGTAACCGAAATCCGATCATGGAATGCCATGAATCTCAAAAAATACTACCATTAGGTACCAAAATTATTTGAACTTTGTTGGGCTTGATCCCTTGCCTGGGTATGTAGGTAACTCCGTTATGAGTGCAGTCCCAATCTCATTTCAACACCTTTGTTTCACTTTAGCCAAAGGGGGCATGTGTTTAAGACACATAGCCCAAACGGCAATTGTATGACTATTACAACATGATCTACTCTACAAAAGTTATCAATGACACAATTACATTCAAAAATATCGAGTTTTCATCAAACAAATTCAGGTCACGATGAACCTGGACCTAAGGTCTTAAAATCCTTCAAATAAATTCAGGTCACGATGAACCTTAACCTGAGGTATTAAAATCCTTCAAACAAATCCAGGTCACGATGAACCTGAACCCAAGGTCTTAAAATCCTTCAAAAAATTCGGGTCACGATGAACCTGAACCTAAGGTCTTAAAATCCTTCAAACAAATCCAGGTCACGATGAACCTGAACCTAAGGTCTTAAAATCCTTCAAACAAATCCAGGTCACAATGAACCTGAACCTGAGGTCTTAAAATCCTTCAAACAAATCCAAGTCACGATGAACCTGAACCTAAGGTCTTGAAATCCTTCAAACAAATTCAGGTCCCTATAAACCTGAACCTAAGGTTTTAAAATCCTTCGAAAGCAAATCCAGGTTCCCGAAGAACCTCTATCTAAGGTCTTAAAATCCTTTGAAATGAATCCAGGTTCCCAAAGAACCTCAATCCAAGGTCTTAAAATCCTTCGAAAACGAATTTAGGTTCCTAAAGAACCCCGATCAAAAGTCTCGAAATCCCTAACAGCGATCGACATCTAAAAAGAGATCACAAGTAACATCAGGTCCCGAAAACCCAACCTCGGAACCTCGCACTGAAAAATGACGGAACCTGTTGTCAACAGGACCCTTGACCTTTACCCAAAAGTCTTCTAGACCTCATATCTAACTGCGGGACCTGCCACTAACAGGACCTAGAATTCTTCGTTCATAAGAAATAAAGACTTCTACTTGGACAATCAAATTTATGATAAGGGATTCATTGAAACGTCGACAAGACCCTTAGCAAGAAAATTTTGATCCCAGTTAAGAAGAAACAAAAATCCTTGCAAGTCGAATGACTTAAGGCAAAATCAAAACATAGTAAAATGAAATAAAGGTTTAAAAGCCCCCCCCAGGCCACTTAAGTTTAAAATATCCTAACACAAGCAAAGGTTTAAAAGCCTCCTCAGGCTATAAGTCTTCAAAATGAACAAAAGCCCGTAGGGCAGAAATCCTAAAAACATGATAAAACAACTAAAAGGAGATCTTGTCTTCTGTCTCCAAAGATCTCCTAGACGTCGCGGCCTCGCTCGACTGCCTCATTGTCCACGGCTGGGGCACCTGCATCCGTCTCTTTGTCATCATCTTCTGGAACCACTTCAGCCGGGGCTAAATCAAGACTCACCAAACCTAAGTTAGAACCATATCCTCCAGAAAAGGACGGATTAAACATGGTAATCTCAAAAGTACCTGAGCTTTCTGAGAGTTGAGGAAGAGGGAGCTTGCTAACCGAGAAATCAGAAACCTGAGTCCTCTCGTAAGCAGCAACCGCTTCCGGCATCAAAACCATCAAACGGTTGTACTCCTCCTCAGCACTTTGAATCTCATTTGCCAGCAAGTCCTTCAAAAGCTCCGTGTTAGCTTGGAGTTCTTGAGCATAGATCTGAAGATCAGCCTCATCCTTCTTCTTGGAGAACTTATCTTTAACAGAGATAAGGATCTTGTTGTAAGCATCGATCACCTCCTTCTTTCCTCTCCTGACAGTGAATTTCACTTCAGCCTCCTTATTCTTCTGACTGACTTGAGATGAAGCAATTAATTCTTGAACTTGTTGCTCAGCAACCCTCCGCGCACCATCTAGCTCGGTGACCCTCCTACTCTTCACTTTAATGTCAATCTCCAAGCTCTCAATCTTCCTCTGTTGAGCGTCAGACTACAAGTCGAGCCTCTCAACTTCAGATCGGAGTGCCGAAACCTGAGCTCTGGCTTGGTCACGCTCAATCTTGGTGGTCTTCACCATCTCGGTAACCTGGGCAAGCTCCTCAGCATTAGGGGCATTACTCACTGTTTCTTCAAACCTTAGCTGAGCCTTATTAACAGCTCCAGCCAACGACAGACAAATAAACAGCTAAAATAAATATCTCTCTAAAAAAAAGCAATAAAAGGAGGCTAAAAACCCTTACCTGACCCATGTAATGAGCAATCTCGATGAACTCATCCCTGTTAGTCAGATTGCTAACCGGGGGAAGAGAACACCCTGCCTGTTTCATGTGCCTCATCAGTGTTTCTAAGCCCCAAGGATCATCAAGAATCGATCCAGGCTTCGAGTGAGCGAAAT
Organism: Eruca vesicaria subsp. sativa; assembly: GCA_932364175.1. Lineage (NCBI taxonomy): Eukaryota > Viridiplantae > Streptophyta > Magnoliopsida > Brassicales > Brassicaceae > Eruca > Eruca vesicaria. The sequence continues at coordinate 12,461 of CAKOAT010338265.1, forward strand.
TTTATCCAACGGTCCCTCCCCTCGAGGACGAGGAAGAAGACCTGGATGGTCTGTCACCTTGATCAGTACGTAATCTCTTGTTCCTAGGGGGGGTCAATCTCAGAAGGATCCTTGGTCACCTGAGGATCGACTTCCGTGACCCAAACCCAGAGCGGGGGACTATCTCCTGAGCTCCCTCAGTTTCAATGAGATCAGCATCCTTAGCTGGAACAGAAGCTCCATCATCGAGGACCTCTTTCACAGAGCTAAGGAAAGATCCTCCCTGATTCTTCTCACTTCCTCGTGAGGTGCTGGCTGCTTTCACGGGTCTACCCCTAGATCGGAACGACGGTTGGAGAGGCATCTTGGCTGATTGGGTCTTTTCGGTTCCAGAAGTGCTAGCTCCCGTCGAAATCGATACCACCGAGTTACCTTCGGAAAATGCATTACCAAATCCTCTTCAGCATTCGAATATCTTAAAATAAGCTTACATGTGTCAAAGACGTTAGAATAAGTACATTACCTTCTAAGTCTGTGACTGGCACATGGTTTAGGAAGGAAGCGTTATACCGATCCGGGAATCAAGCTGATCCTATTCGGGAAGTGGTGTACGACGCCCAGGTACAAGGAGTTTGCTGCAATTTTCGAAAAAGAGCTCTGGTAAGCTTGTTCGGGAGCTCAGCAGGATCCTCGATATCTGCAAGCATAACCAAACATCTGTTAGGTTACAATCGATAAAAATAAACAAACACATTCCTCAGAAATCCTAACCGGACGCATCGGACCAAGAAGTCCTAAGGGTACGACCCGCGGGAACCGTCGAGGGGTCAATTTTAACGTAAAAATACTTCCTCCGCCAGTCGTCATCACTGCTAGAAAATTTGAAAATACCCAACCTGGGACGACAACAAAGGTAATAGGTCCCGCTACCACCTTCCTTGGAAGCACTCTCCTTTATCGAAAACAGGCTCATTAGGGAGCTAAGCCCGGTAGCGACTCCCTCTTCTTTGGATCTAGTGATGAAACCGTTTACCACTCGAATAACCGAGGGAAAAAGTTGGGAAAGGGCTAGTTGATAGTGATCAAGGAGGTCTAACAGGAGGTCAGGAAGGGGAAACCTAAGGTGGATCTCGGAAATATAGTTCTCGTGAACGCAGAACCAACCCTCCGGAGCCGTCTCGGGGGTTTCCTCGTGTTTACAAGCCCTAGCCATTTCCCTTCGACCTTGGGCCTGAACCATAAGGTTCACAACCTCTTGGCTCTTTAGTACAGAGGGTGGATGAGATCCGGAAGGAGCGCTCCCGCTGGAGCCCCCGGTCTTTTTCGTTTGCTTGGAAACTCTCTGGGCTATCGATTCCTTAGCCCTCTTCTTCCTCTCGGTCTTTCTCATGGTTTCACCAACCTCTTGTTTCACCTTCATAAGCTGAGCACCAGTAGCAGAGATTCTTGTCTCTCCAAAACCTTCTTTTGGTCGGGTCATAGCAAAAACGACGAAAGAAATCGAAAAGAGATAAGAAAGGAAAAGAAAGATCGAACTAATGGATCAAAGTCTCTGGGGGCAACAGTTTTAAAAGAGATTACTCGAAAGCTTAACAAAAAAAAATATAAATAATAATGAGCGAAAGAAGGTAAAATAAGGAGCCGGAGGAAGTTACCTGGGAAACTGAATCGAAACCTGGAGAAGATGGTTAGAGTTGCAGTTAATGTGTGCAGCTTTATATCCCGTAAATTCTCAAAAATCGGGGATAATTATTTCAAATTTGTTTCATCTGAGCCATTGATTACGCTAGAGGCAATTGTATCCGTTAGATTGGATGAGAGATATCCTCGAAAGAAGATCACGAGTAATCATTATCTCAACGAAAAGGTTGAGATTCGGCGGCTGGGTTTAGCTTCCGAGAAAAAGCATCATCGCTCGAAAGCTGGGGGCAACTATTGGGCCCAAATACGGCCCGTTAGCTGAAATTAACAGGCTTGAGTAATAAGAGTTCACAATGGGCTATTATAAGCCCATTAGCAATTAGGTCTTGTGAAAGAAATTAAAAAGAAGCCGGAGGCTATTTTGCTCAGGAAAGAAAGGTTAACAAAACCGGTCACGGAAGAGAACTCCGGACCTCATTCACAGAGAGCTAGTGGGAGTAGCTCAGGATGGATGCGCAGGACCCGGTCAAAAGGAGACTGTTGAGACTCCCTCAACTCACGGAGCAAATCTCGGAGGTTAGCTGAGGTCGTTGAAACATGATCGCGAGCTATAAAAGAGGAGGAGGAGATCAGAGCAAGAGGTCCAGATTTTGATTCATTATTATTCACATATTTAAGAATTCTAGAAACATCCTTTATTCTTTGTAATCTCAGATCAAAACACATGTAATCGTCTTTTACCAAAAACATCAATACAATCATATTCATTCTTTAAGTTCTAACAGGATTCAGCCCACGTTTATCTCTTCTCCAATCTAAACCTAATCTAAACTAGGAAGTGAGTTTTATCCCTCACAAATGTGAAGAAGTAATGAAAGTTGTCAAGAAATATGGACAAACCTCAAGACAATGCATTAACTTTGATAAATCCTCTCTACTCTTTGGTAAGAGGATTGGTGTGGATTTGAGACAGCAGATTAAAGATACACTAGGCATACAAAATGANTTCTCCAATCTAAACCTAATCTAAACTAGGAAGTGAGTTTTATCCCTCACAAATGTGAAGAAGTAATGAAAGTTGTCAAGAAATATGGACAAACCTCAAGACAATGCATTAACTTTGATAAATCCTCTCTACTCTTTGGTAAGAGGATTGGTGTGGATTTGAGACAGCAGATTAAAGATACACTAGGCATACAAAATGAAGGAGGAATGGGAACTTACCTAGGCATACCTGAAGATATCGGTGGCTCTAAATGCAAACTCTTTGCATTTTTAAAGGATATACTAGGGAACAGAGTAAACAGATGGACATGTAGATGGCTTTCAAAAGGAGGAAAAGAAGTCTTGATCAAATCTACTCTGCTAGTCCTACCAACATATGTGATGTCGTGCTTTCTTCTCCCATTTAAGATTTATGAAAGCTTGCAAGTGCCATTGCACAGTTCTGGTGGAGTTCAAATCCGCAAAAGAGAGGAATTCACTGGGCGATATGGGATAAGTTTTGCTTACCAAGAGAGGGGGGTGGGATTGGCTTTTGTATGATCCTTGAGTTTAATTTGGCATTACTAGCAAAACAATCATGGAGACTAACCCAATTCCCTGACTGTGTAGTGGCTCTAGTTTTAAGGGGAAGATAGTACAGAATGAGCTCACCTTTGCGAACAACTTCTGTTAATAGTCCATCTTATGTCTGGACCAGCATTACAATGGCCCAAAGCCTTTTGCTTTTGGGTATTAGACAAAAAAATCCACTCTGGTTACAAGGTTAAGGTATGGGAGAATCCTTGGATTCCATAACACCAGCCAGACCAGCTCAGCCCACAGCTCTTTCAATTCTTGATTAATAAGATTGCTGAGTCTCATATTTGGATGCAATACTGGAGCTGTGTCGTTGCACAGTGGAGAAGATGAGCGAAAGAAGGTAAAATAAGGAGCCGGAGGAATCCAAGGATTCTCCCATACCTTAACCTTGTAACCAGAGTGGATTTTTTTGTCTAATACCCAAAAGCAAAAGGCTTTGGGCCATTGTAATGCTGGTCTAGACATAAGATGGACTATTAACAGAAGTTGTTCGCAAAGGTGAGCTCATTCTGTAGTATCTTCCCCTTAAAACTAGAGCCACTAAAGAGTCAGGGAATTGGGTTAGTCTCCATGATTGTTTTGCTAGTAATGCCAAATTAAACTCAAGGATCATACGAAAGCTAATCCCACCCCCCTCTCTTGGTAAGCAAAACTTATCCCATATTGCCCAGTGAATTCCTCTCTTTTGCGGATTTGAACTCCACCAGAACTGTGCAATGGCACTTGCAAGCTTTCATAAATCTTAAATGGGAGAAGAAAGCACGACGTCACATATGTTGGTAGGGCTAGCAGAATAGATTTGATCAGGACTTCTTTTCCTCCTTTTGAAAGCCATCTACATGTCCATCTGTTTACTCTGTTCCCTAGTATATCCTTTAAAAATGCAAAGAGTTTGCATTTAGAGCCACCGATATCTTCAGGTATGCCTAGGTAAGTTCCCATTCCTCCTTCATTTTGTATGCCTAGTGTATCTTTAATCTGCTGTCTCAAATCCACACCAATCCTCTTACCAAAGAGTAGAGAGGATTTATCAAAGTTAATGCATTGTCTTGAGGTTTGTCCATATTTCTTGACAACTTTCATTACTTCTTCACATTTGTGAGGGATAAAACTCACTTCCTAGTTTAGATTAGGTTTAGATTGGAGAANTCATTTTGTATGCCTAGTGTATCTTTAATCTGCTGTCTCAAATCCACACCAATCCTCTTACCAAAGAGTAGAGAGGATTTATCAAAGTTAATGCATTGTCTTGAGGTTTGTCCATATTTCTTGACAACTTTCATTACTTCTTCACATTTGTGAGGGATAAAACTCACTTCCTAGTTTAGATTAGGTTTAGATTGGAGAAAAGATAAACGTGGGCTATCCTGTTAGAACTTAAAGAATGAATATGATTGTATTGATGTTTTTGGTAAAAGACGATTACATGTGTTTTGATCTGAGATTACAAAGAATAAAGGATGTTTCTAGAATTCTTGAATATGTGAATAATAATGAATCAAAATCTGGACCTCTTGCTCTGATCTCCTCCTCCTCTTTTATAGCTCGGGATCATGTTTCAACGACCTCAGCTAACCTCCAAGATTTGCTCTGTGAGTTGAGGGATTCTCAACAGTCTCCTTTTGACCGGGTCCTGCACATCCATCCTAAGCTACTCCCACTAGCTCTCTGTGAATGAGGTCCGGAGTTCTCTTCCGTGACCTGTTTTGTTAACCTTTCTTTCCTGAGCAAAATAGCCTCCGAGTTCTTCTTAACTCCTTTCTCAAGACTTAATTGCTAATGGGCTTATAATAACCCATTGTCAATTCTTATTATTTAAGCCTGTTAATTTCAGCTAACGGGGCGTATTTGGGCCCAATAGTTGCCCCCAGCTTTCGAGAGAAGATGCTTTTTCTCGGAAGCTAAACCTAGCCGCCGAATCTCAACTTTTTCGTTGAGATAATGATTACTCGTGATCTTCTTTCGAGGATATCTCTCATCCAATCTAGCGGATATAATTGCCTTTAGCGTAATCAACGGCTTAGATGAAACGAATTTGAAATAATTATCCCCGATTTTTGAGAACTTACGGGATATAAAGCTGCACACATTAACTGCAACTCTAACCATCTTCTCCACGTTTCGATTCAGTTTCCCAGGTAACTTCCTCCGGCTCCTTATTTTACCTTCTTTCGCTCATTATTATTTAGTTAAGCTTTCGAGTAATCTCTTTTAAAACTGTTGCCCCCAGAGACTTTGATCCATTAGTTCGATCTTTCTTTTTCCTTTCTTATCTCTTTTCGATTTCTTTAGTCGTTTTTTGCTATGACCCGACCAAAAGAAGGTTCTGGAGAGACAGGAATCTCTGCTACTGGTGCTCAGCTTATGAAGGTGAAACAAGAAGTTGGTGAAACCATGAGGAAGACCGAGAGGAAGAAGAGGGCTAAGGAGTCGATAGCCCAGAGAATTTCCAAGCGAACGAAAAAGACCGGGGGCTCCAGCGGGAGTGCTCCTTCCGGATCTCACCCACCCTCTGTTCTAAAGAGCCAAGAGGTTGTGAACCTTATGGTTCAGGCCCAAGGTCGAAGGGAATTGGCCAGGGCTTGTAAACCCGAGGAAACCCCCGAGACGGCTCCGGAGGGTTGGTTCTGCGTTCACGAGAACTATATTTCCAAGAGCCACCTTAGGTTTCCCCTCCCTGACCTCCTGTTAGACCTTCTTAATCATTATCAACTAGCCCATTCCCAACTCTGTCCCTCGGTTATTCGAGTGGTAAACGGTTTCATCACTAGTGTGGGAACCGAAATTCACACTTGTCGATTTCCGTTAAATAAGGAAACTTAGGAAAACCCTAATTTTCCAGAGGAACCGGATCTCTGCGAAAGCCAACGACAAGTAACCAAATAAATGCGGAAAAATATGAAAAACATAATAAAACGAATTTACAAAGAAAGTCGATCTTATTTCCGATTCGTGTAACAGCGTTGCGATCGTTACAAGGGTTTACAAAGGCTTTGGCCGCAGGGCCGTCAGCGAGTTATCAATATGAAAACCTTATACCTAATCGAGTCGCAGCTCGATAACAAAAGACGGAAAAAGATAAGAAAAAGGATTTGAATGATTTCGGACTGAACCTTATGAAAGGCTGCCTACGTACCCCTTTCGAGGATCAAGTCGAACGTAGTTCAGTTGATAGAGCTGGACCAGATATCGAACTGCCTGGGCTAGTTCGTCTAGTAATTGAGCGCCAGTCATAGAAACCGAACTTGTCGAGAAAAAGCCTAAGTTTCTAAGTGCGGAAAATTCTAAGTGTAGAAAAGTTGTAAAAGTCTCAGATGAGAGCTCTGAAATTCGTCCTTCTGCTTCTTCCCTAGACCTCCTCTTTATATACTCCTCGCCTTGGCTATCGGATCTTTCCATTTCGCCCAGATTTGACTTAAATCGGGAATTTTCCATTCTTCTCGATCTTTCCTTTTCTTCTGCGGAAATCTTCTATTTCTCTTTAAACCTTCCTTTTATGTTTAAACTTGACTTTTATTTTCTTTCTGCGAGTAAACCGTCAAAACGTTATCAAATCTGCGGGTTAGATTCCGTTTAAATTGCGAGATNTACGGGATCGTTCCCTGATCTGACGTCGTTTTAATAAATTTCTCGAGTTAATCGCAAAGTTTTACGATTTACTCGACTTTTTATTAAAAACACGTTTTTTATGACTTACTCGGCGTTTTTTATTAAAAGCGCGTTTTTTATGATTTCGACGAGAAATCTCGAATAAATCGTATAGTTTAGGCAATGTTCGGTGTTTCGTATAACCGTTGCCGTTTTATACGATTTCCTCGAGTTCTTTCCGAGAAAACGAAGTTTTACGGTTTTTATCGTAAAACTCGAACGGTAAGTCGGATCGAGATGGAACGAGAGATATTTCGGGCGTGGTTTAGAACGCGACCTTGTCGAAAGACGTAAGTTTCGAATTGGGAATGCGGGAAATCGAGACGCGGAGTGTTCGGGAAGTTTTTAGTTCTCCCATCGGCGTACTAAGCCGGGACCGGCTTAGATCGCTAATGGGCGTACTAGAGGAGTGTCCTTAGTTCGCCCATCGGCGATCTAAACCGGGACCGGCTTAGATCGCCGATGGGCGTACTAGAGGAGTGTCCTTAGTTCGCCCATCGGCGTACTAGAGGAGTGTCCTTAGTTCGCCCATCGGCAAACTAAGCCGGGCCCGGCTTAGTTCGCGTTTACGGCTTTTTCGGTTTTTTGCGATTTTGTAAAACGATCTCGAGTTTTATAAAACGATTCTCGAGTTTTATAAAACGGTTCTCGAGTTTTATAAAACGATTCTCGAGTTTTATAAAACGATTCTCGAGTTTTATAAAACGATTCTCGAGTTTTATAAAACGATTCTCGAGTTTTATAAAACGATTCTCGAGCTTTATAAAACGATTTCTCGAGTTTTATAAAACGATTCTCGAGCTTTATAAAACGATTTCTCGAGTTTATAAAACGATTCTCGAGTTTTATAAAACGATTCTCGAGTTTTATAAAACGATTCTCGAGCTTTATAAAACGATTTCTCGAGTTTTATAAAACGATTCTCGAGCCTTATAAAACGATTTCTCGAGTTTTATAAAACGATTCTCGAGCTTTATAAAACGATTTCTCGAGTTTTATAAAACGATTCTCGAGCTTTATAAAACGATTTCTCGAG
>CAKOAT010338487.1:0-32424 GCA_932364175.1 Eruca vesicaria subsp. sativa
ACGACTGAAAAGTAACTCAGCCCAACTCAGACAACTTACTAGGGTTATATTCGTAAAAATGTCTTCTGTTTTTTTGTTTGGTCACAGAGGACTATATTGTAATTTCATAGCCCTTTTAGGTTAGATTTGCATTTGATTCAAGTTGGGGTCTAGTATTGGGGTTAAAACCAAGTTGTGGGTTAGTTTTGGCAAAAACCCTTCTTTTTATTTGTTTTTAGAAATGATAGAACAAAAGTATTTCTCATCAAATTTGAAAAAGAATAATAGGTATTTTATACCTTTTCTTTCACCAAAAAAAATTACCTTTTCAATCATGTTATTTTGCTTCTATTCATTCTTTCTTTTTTTCTTTTTTTTTGAACAACTATTCATTCTTTTTTTTTTAGTTCTTATTTTTCCTCTAATGGTCACCATTCAAGTTATATAACCTTACCTTAGGCTCAAGTTGATCAAAAGTGTTGCAAAGAATGCAATCAGCTCGCCGCAAGTTAGAGAACTGACTAACCACAACTTTGAATATCAGAGGGTAAGACCCCTTCTCGCAAGCGAAAGAAGGCAGATCATTTTGGCTTAACAATGGAAAACCTGGAAACGATGCAAGTATCGGGTCCTCGTGCCTGTCATCAGGAACATCGTAGGTGCCTTCGTTGATGTGGTAGTAAATAAGACTAGCCAACCATGGCTGAGTAAAATAGGCCACTACGCATAGACCCAAGTCCTTGGCTACGTCCAGTGCAAAAGGCATGAATGGATCATAGATCAGAGCTTTTGGAGGATTACCCGTTAGCTTCTGTCTGCACAAATTTGCATGTAACAACCATAGAAACGCTGACAAATGGTTTTAATTTATAGAACATCTTTTTCAATGAGTGTGTCCAGCCATGATTGCCTTGTGATGAATTATTTAATCTCTGAGTTGGTGTGTTATCATTTAAATATCAGCTGTTTACATTCTTTTTTCTTTCTTTGTTTTTTTTGGCACAACAGCTGTTTACATTCTTGGATTGAAATTAACGTTCCAGACTAAAAAAATATTCTTCATTTAACAACTCGGTAAGTTTATAACTATTATAAGATGTTGGTTTTTATATATTACTTGGACTAGTATAAATAGTTGAATGATTGAATAAAAGAAACATATTGGCTCTAACTGGTAAAATAATATAATAAATGGTGGAGTAAAATTAAAATGAATGAAATACAGTAAAATATGGTATATATTCATTTCCTTCATTCATGAACAAATTTATTATGACATACGTTTTTTTATATTTTATCTATTTATTTGTGGAACTAATGGAATGAATATTCTATTCATTTCCATTCATATCAATTGGTAAGAAAATCTTTGGAATTAATATTATTAGCCATTCCACATTATTTTATTTTACAAAAAAAAATTGCAATCTAGTTGTTTCCATTAGATAATAAGTGAAAAATAGTTTTAGTATAATAATATTTTTTAATTAAGTTTATATTTACAAGAAATTCACAACACATTAACGAAATTACTTGAAAACGTTAAAAAATAAAATCTTTGAATGATGAAAAACAGAGTTTTGTGAGAAGATGATTATTTGTTGAAGGGGGAGAAGATGAAGAGAACAAAGGACTAATATATTTTACTTCTTTTGTATGGGGCATGCTTTTTCATGTTATTATTAGTTTTAAGGGACTTCAACGAAGCTGTAGACCAGTGTAAAAAAAGAGTCAGCAAACTTTCAAATTCTGCCATGAAGAAACAACTTGTACCTAGAGATGAAATCAGCGAGGCTGCGCGCAGTAGATTCGTTAAAACGTGGAGGGTCTTTGATCTTAGCGTGAGGGTGTTCGTGTGGAAAGAAACCGTCGTTAATGGTGTGGACGGTGATGGAGTAGTCCTCGGAAGTGTAAGGTTCACGGTGGATGTTGGAGGCAATGATGAGTGAGACGGTGAGACCCTTTTTGGATAAGCGTTTGCCGAGCTGGATCATTGGATTAATGTGGCCTTGTAACGGATATGGGAAAAACAGTACGTGACTGTTTGGTTCACCCATGTCTTTTTGTGTAGAGTTGAAGAAACAGCAAGTGGGTGATTATATGTTCTTATTCTTCTACTATCCCATTACTGGGTATGTATTTATATGAAGATAGGTCTCATTATTTACAATGTTTGGTAAATGTTTGGTCAAAAAATGGTTGTAAACTCATAAAAGTTATTGTAATTTCCAAAGTATAAGTTACTTCTTTTTATTTTATTTTTTATTTTTGGTTTTAAATGGGTCGAGTGTACATTTTGAAGGAATCTTTCTTTACATACTGGTTTTTGTTTTGGTAAATGTTTTACTGCATTGTTGGAATGTTTTACTCTTTTTCTTGAAGGTTGATTTCTCTGAAATGTTTTTGGCTAAAAACTTAAACTCAATTTGGTATGACGTTTCAGAGCAACATATTCAAGCTTCACTAAGATTGTAAAAAAGATTATCACCAACCATGTAATAAAAACGTGGTGAAGGAAATTAGGTGGGTGGGTACCAAAAATACTTTTATTTTCATCAGTTTCTGTCTTTTTTTTTGTGTGTGTCTTGTATTTTCTTGTTATTAATATGTAGGGGTTACAAAGGACTTCGAAAAAGTTGTGGATCAGAAGGCTGTGGACAAACAAGAAGAAGAAGATATCTAATGTTTAGTTTTATGCTTTATGGATAGAACTGTTCTTGTGTAAACCTAAAAGATTATTGTTTTTCAATGTTTTCATTTCTAGCCGCGAGTTTATTTGTTTTGTACATCGGAATGACCGTTCTCCAAAGCTTTGACTAGATTTTCGAACTAGATTTTGGTTATTTAGTCAAATCTTTTGCACGACCAGACTAAAGTAAAAAGACAAGTAATGGGTTTTTAGGTTATCTGGGTTCCAATACAACTGCTCTTTGCTTGACGAGATGACGAAATTTTCTAGGCAGATAAACTTTCCAAGGTAAAAAGAGGTTTGATTCTAGTATTCTCTAAATTCTCACCTTAGGGAAATATAGTTTTTGTTTTGTTAAATACAGCACTCCGTCCGTTTCATAAAGATGTCACTTTGACATTTATCACATAAATTAAAAAAGTTTTTGATTGCATTAAATTCTTATTAATTATACATATTCAACCAATGAGATTTTTAGAAACTAAAATTATTTATAGAATCAATGCATTTGCAATTAATATTTAGCTCAAAATTGCATTGGAACACTTTTTGTGTAACAAAAAAAAATGCTAAAATGACACTTATTTAAAAACAGAGGGAGTAACTTCCAAATTATTTTTCCGAACATATAGATTTAAGGTCCAAACCCCAAAGGTCAAATAACAATGCAATTTCCTTTATGCTAATGAATAATTAGAAAATAAGGTTAATTTAAAATTGTTACAAACTCTAGTCATTGTCAGGAAACACAAAATTTGAGATTATCTTCTAGTTTTCTGCAGTTTTTAACAACTGAAACAGAGAAGTCTCGGGTAGTCAGATACCAGTTGGATCTTCCTCTTACCATTATCACCAACTTTTGTATTTTGATGGCAGACTTGAAGTTTGCTTTTCTATTTGCACTCATTAACAGCTACATCAGCAAGATTGTTTTCTAGAGTTTTAGTAGGTTTTGGTTACTTTAGTCAAACAGATAATTTTTGCTGAATTCATTAAAAAATTTAGATGGATCATCAAACCAACAAAGTGTTTCAGCTCCTCATCTGCACAATGATGCAGCCTCTACAAACCAACTTCAGCCTCTCCTTGCATATACTCAAACCTGCTTCTTGGCTCGTTCCTTTCGAGGAATTTAGTATAGTATCCATATGCATATGTCCATTTTAACACCCTCCTAACACTCGATGATTTGCATTCAAAAATTTATCTGCTAAAGAAAAATGTTGAATACATGTGTGCACGTACATGAAGCCATGCCTCTACGGTGAATTGAAGCGATAATACAATGGCGTAAGAAGAGAATAAAACCAATACCGAACAAACAAACAATAACGCATGAACTTAACTTTGTTGGTTCTGTCTTTTATTCAATCCTTAAGTTCTTTTGTCACTAGTGTTCAAAAGAAAAAAGTTCTCTTGTCACTAATCACACAAATAAAGTCTTTCTAATTCAACGAATAGGGGACTTAGAGCATCTCCAATGGTGTTATTCACCATTGGAGTTCTTAGAAATATAATAATTGTTTTTTTTAATAGTTAAGGACTCTAATCACAAATGTACTTCCTATAATGTTATCTATTATAGAATTCTTAGGAGAAAAAATATTAAATTTTAAAACATGTGAAATTAAAATTTTTATGAGAAAATGACTTAGAAAAACCTAAAAAATGTTTTTTGTCACAAATATAGCCTATAAAGAAAAAAAATGATTAAAATAGACTTTATTAAAGAGTAAAAATACATTTATACTTTTTGGATTAACTAATCTAGAATTAAAGTTTCGAGTTATGGGGTTTAGGGGTTAAAGTTCAGGTTTTACGGTTCAATTTTTTTTTTTAAGTTAAAAATTTCAACAATCGAACATTGCACATCATTAAAGATCAAATCCTTAAAATGTTTTAATTAATGACTGATTCTTAACTTAAGCAAATTAAATAATATTATTTAAATCTAATTATCTAAAATTACGTGCTAAGAATTTGTTTAAATCTCTCAATTGTGTGCTAAGAATTTGTTTCTCGATTGTGTGCTAAGAATTTGTTTAAATCTCCCGATTATGGATGCTCTTATGTTTCACCTGGGAAACCAACGAGCTTGGCACTAACCAATCAAATGTCGATTTAAACCAGAACCAAAAGTTGACGATTAAAAGTTTAACAACTCAAACCAAGTAAAAATTCTGAATTCTTAGCTGAAGATTTATACCGACCCAGCTGAAACCATAATTTATGTTATAGTCCAATCATTCGGAATGATCAGCATTAGAGTCTCTTTAAACGAATCAGAACACCTTTAACTAAATGTTGTTGGGCCCACTCAGAAAGCAGGACCCTCCAAAAATAGGCGTATGCCACTTAGCGTGGAGAGCACACGGTATTCTTTAGTAAAAGGCGAAAGAATAGTTCGCTTTGTGCTCACCACATGGCTGCGTGGTTTTCGTAGGTCAGAGAGAGCATATATTTATAGTGTGACTTCTCCTGCGGAGTTACTACCTGTTATCCGATGTGGGACACTCAAAACCAAAGACTAAAAATGGCGCTACTTCTAAAGCTAACTCGTGGGCTTTAATGGCCCGAAATAATTTTGGGCTTTGACTAGAAATTGATGTCTTTAAAAAGGTTAAAAATATATTTTGTTTGTGCATGTTACATATTGACATTACCAAGTCTTTCACTTCGAAAACAAAACAGAAAAAATAGAAGAAACAAAAAGTTAGAGAACAAGACAAAATTTATAAGAAACATTTTCAACCCGTGTCATGAGTAGTTGGTGTAGTGTTTAAAAATATTTTCATGTATAATTAAATTAATGTTATAGAATTTATAAATCATTTTAAATGTTTGAATGATAATGATGCTTTAATCTGTTTGGATTGTTGACAAAAAAAATATATGTTTGGACTAGGTGGAGAAATCATCTGAGTTCTTTTCTCAGTTATAATTATAATTTCATTTTTATTCATATCAAAAACAACAACAAAGCACATTAAATTTAAAGATCCTGGTTTCCTTCAGTAAAAGTACTTTCAAAGAAACATTATTAAGCATCACATATTGATACACATAATTTACCTAGCAATTTTTGCAACAAACTCATCAATATTCTTATCAGAGTTTCCCCCTTCAGACAAAGCTTCTTTTGCAAACTCCATCAACCTCTCAACATTCTTTCTAATCTCTTTCCCTTTCTCTGACGCCTCCTCCATAACTTCTCCAACACACCTCACAATCTCTTCCTTCGTCACAAACCCATCTTTATCTGTCTTAACCCTAACCCCAACCTTCCACACATCCTCTATAAACTTAGCATTAGTCGGTTGGTCGCTATAAGCCGGCATTCCAATCAAAGCCACTCCTAAACTCAATGCCTCTAGAGTTGAATTCCACCCACAATGTGTCATGAAACAACCAGTTGACTTATGCGCAAGAACTTGTAGTTGAGGACTCCAGGTCACTATCAGTCCTTTCTCACCAATTTCCTCTATGTAATTGCTTGGGAGTTTATTTGTTTCCGTTTCTCTAACCACCCATAAGAAATTATGGCCGGTTTGTTTTAGTCCGGCCGCAACTTCAATCATCTGGTCATCTTTTAGAACTACTAAGCTTCCAAAGGAGACGTAGATCACTGAACCAGGCGGCTTTGAGTCAAGCCAATCAAGGCATTCGTTGACTTGAGCATTGAAGAGGCTGATTCCATAGTCTTTGTCTCCCGCTAGTCGTTTGTCTAAGTACATTGATGGAATCATCGGTCCTATGTTTTTGACCGGCCATTGGTTCTTCATCCACTCTAGCACCTACGAGGTATCATATCAGTAAATCCATGCAATAGAAGAAACGTTGGTGTAGCTTGATGGCACACACACAAGGTAGATTAATTTAATAATCAACCAAATCAATTGCGTCCATGCGTTGAGTTATATTTTAAGTTAAAATTGGGAATACATAACATTTTGATCTGAAGTTATATCTTCACAGCTAATAAAACATTATATATGCGACATCAACTATAGCCAGTAGACAGGAACACATGACAAATGGATCCCAGATGTGTAGTATATCGGCAGACACGTATATATAAGATCGTTTCTGGCTAATTGTATGCCACGATAGAACCCATACAAAATAATCTGCACCTTGGGATGTTCGCTCAAATCATTCGAAGATGGTTGTCCTTTTGTTGTTGGACAAATGATTTCTTTTTTTTTTTGCTACTATTTAATTATATTTTTATGACTTATCATTGAATTTAATCCACAACTCTACAACCATACGTGAGTAAATGAACATTCGAAAAATACCTAAACTAACAATTATATAACATCTACAACTTAAATATATATATATTGACATTGCTTTGTTATAATTTTATATGGCTAACATCACGTACTATCCACCATTATATGTACCACGTGAAATATATTTTATTTCGATTTCATTTTGCAGATAGCTAGAATTATGTATATGAAAAAAAGGAAAATTAAACAAGAAAAACTCTAAAATAAAGAATAATTACCTCGAGTTCAAGTTCGTCGAAAGAGTTAACCAAGAAAAAGTCAATGTCGTCAACATTCATAAACTGGCTACAAGTGAGATCAAACAACGACCGACAAAGATTATTGTCGTAAAGAAACTTCGGCAAGTCACTACCCTTCAACGGAGGCAACGCTGGCAACGCGACGTCGTCTTGAAACTCCTTGAACTCTCCACGCAAGAAATGAATATAAATCGCGTTAACGGTGGAGCACTGAGTGAAAAATGACGCCGCAGCAACGCCAGGATGTTTCCGGCATACGTTGAGAACCCAGGGCGTGCACGAGTCGTATACGACGGCGTTTGGTTTGGGATCCATCGAGGAGATAAGTTGAGAGAGGCTTCGAGAGACGTTTTCTTCCAACTTTGCGAAGTACTCGGGGGATTTGTCGCTTGATGGGTGGCCTTCCTCGAAGCCGTCGTCAAGTGGGACGAAAGAGAGTGGAAGAGCGGTGGCTCCGCCGGAGATGGCGCGACGGATGATGGTGTTGTGTGTGGAGGAAGTGGTGAGGAATGTGACGGTGACGTTTTTGGAGATTAGACGTTTTGAGAATTGGAGGAGAGGGTTTATGTGTCCTTGGATTGGAAATGAGAAGACTAACACATTTGCTTTCGCTTCTTCTCCCATTGTTTGCTTCTCTCTTATTTTTTTCTTTAAGCTTTTGATGTTGTTGATACTTAAATGTGGTGGAGGATGAATTATATATGCAACGTTTTATGTAGAAAGGCTTCTTTGATGTATGTCTCTTTACTAAATAGTCAAAGTTAAAAGGTTGGTGGTTTAGTGATTAGTTATAAAATTATGTCTTATCTCTTATGTGTATTTTAAAAGAAAATCTAGGGTTCTAATTATTTTACAAATGATGTGCCTTAATCAGTAGTGGTGATACTTTAAATCAAGTGGGCGGACATGTACACTTGCCGGATTCGACGGATCTGATGATGGTTTTTCTATATGATCTCAATAAATGTACCAGCTTCACGTCTTGGCATGCATTTAATAATCACTAAGCAATGCCGAACGTTAGAGCACGTTTATAGGTAGTTCTTAGCATCATATCTTAAGTTAAATATGATTAAGAAAATAAACATGTTCTTAGACCATGTTTATTGTAAAAACCACTAATGGTTCCTTATGCGGATCTGGTTGAATTTTTAATTATTAAAACTAGGTTAATGAACTTTGTTAAGGGATGTTTAATTTATAGTGGTTTATTGATGGTCTCTTAAAAAAAGTTTTTGAGAATAAAAAAAAAAATTCCAGTGTCTGATAAGTCGGAGATGTTGTTGGTGCAAAAGGACATTGAAGATTGAGAGAGTCTGGGGTTAGAGAGAAGAGATCGATAGAGTCTTCTTGAAAGGGTAACAGCCATTGAATTTGACATTTTTTTGGTTCGAAATCGAGAGCGTAGCAGCCTTCGTCACCACCGAGATCGATAGAGTCTTCTTGAGAGGGTAGCAGCCTTCGTCACCACCGAGAGCGACGTCGTTCAGTGGGGAGGGACACCGAGAGTGAATCAAATCGTCTTTCGACGTCGATAGAGGAGAGAAGGAAGAAAGAATGAATGAAAAACAAAAAAACAAGGCAACATCGCGACTCCAATGAAGTACCGACACGAGACCAGAAGGGGCTTGTCTTTAATCCCTCCCCAAAGGGGCGTACTTTCGATTAATCACCCACTTACTCTTTTTTTTTAATATATTTTAACCTAAACTACCTTACTAAGGGCTTGTAATAGACTTGCTCTTAGGTTCTAGCTACCGTGTTTCGAGCCGAATGGTTTTTAAATGACGTTAGCACAGAATTGTATATATAAAAGTTCGTGGTTTAGTGATTAGTTATAAAATTGTGTCTTATCTCTTATGTGTATTTTAAAAGAAAATCTAGGGTTCTAATTATTTTACAAATGATGTGCCTTAATCAGTAGTGGTGATACTTTTAATCAAGTGGACACTCTACGGACATGTACACTTGCCGGATTCGACGGATCTGATGATGGTTTTTCTGTATGATTTCAATAAATGTACCAGCTCTCACGTCTTGGCATACATCTAATAATCATTAAGCAATGCCGAACGTTAGGTTCTACCGTGTTTCGAGCCGAATGTATTTAAATGACGTTTAACACATGACGTAATGCATAGAGATTTTCTTCATGAATCTTGATATCCGCATGTTAAGATACATAATAAACGAAATTCACCCAAACAGTATGAACTAAAACATCTCTAGTTGTAACAAATGAGATATAAAATTGAAAAACATGATTTGTTTACATTTAAAATTTTCGATTATTTTTTATATAACGTGTCATTGTATGATAAATCTTTTGAAAATCATTTTTAAGCTTTTAAACGGGATAAAAATCAGAGAATCGTGTGGTTTCTTTCACAAACAAGTAAGAAATTATACAAAAGGATGATTATTTGGATATGAGCTAGGTTTGCGATGTAGATCAATGTCACGTACGCTTTTTGAATTCGTGAGGTCTGCTCTATTAATATAGTTACTCTGACACCAATCAATGCCAACATTAATATATGTCCATCCAAATTCTTATGCAATTTAATTTTATAAAGTAGTCCTGCGCATTTCAACAGTTTTTTCCCGAGTATGTGAGAAATCATGAGTTCCATAACTTTTATCCTCTCATGTATTAATCTTGATATTTTCTGATGCGTGATTTCTAATACGTTTTTCTAAGATAATCACTTTGTATCATTTATCTCATGCATGAATTTTGTTTTTTGATCGATTTTATATTAGAGGATCCTAATGAAAACCCATTTTATATCTTGTGAGTATTTACCACATGAATTCCCATATAAATAGTCATGTAATGAAAACCTCAACTTTAGAAGATCAATATCATTTCACAAATCTCTTTGTTCTTGTGACAAACTCAATCTCATTCGTTTCTTTACTCTCATTTGCATAATAAAGCTCATTTGAGCTATTTAGCTTTAGCATAAATAAGGCTTTTAAAGCTTGAATCTTTCTTATTTTGAGATTGCTTACATTTTACACCATATGAAAATTAGTTGACCGTATCAAGAGTACTGCTGTTTTTGTTAACATGTGGTCTATTTTAAGAGACAAGAGAGACGTGGCATGACATAAGTCACATACAAGTTCATATTCTTGTCATTTTCCCAGGAGAGACACAACCATCAAACTATAACTGTTGATGTCATTGCTTATGTAAGCAAGAAACCTAAAATGAAAACTGATAATCACTCAATTTAATTCGGTGTCTACTCTAATTAGGTACCAAATTTCTCTAGACCAGTCTAGTAGTGGTGTAAGAAAATATTCGATTTTCATGTAATACGTGCCTGACTAGTTTATATATTTTAAGAACTTTTACGCATAGTTTTGTTTACATTTAATTCAATTTCTTTTTCAGTTAATATACACAAACTGAATCCTAATATGAAAGCTCTTCGTAAATTTTTAACTTACATTTTTCAAAGAAACATAAATTTTTTAAAAATAGTTTTCAATTAATATGCACAAATTTAATTAAATGTAAATGTAAAATTCTAAAACATACATCTCTAGACTTTTCACAAATTCAATTTTATTCATATGTTTTCTTAATATATATAAAGTTTCTAAAACATATATCTTTTCCAGTTTCAAACTTTTCAATGTAGAAACAAAATGAATCTCTAGAGTTTTTCACAAATTCAATTTTATTCATGCAATCAGGATACTGTATATATAACTCATGGGTCCACTTGAAAGATAATAACCCACTAGGTGTTGATCCGCGCCCTGCGCGGGGTGAGATTATTTTGACTTTGATCGAACAATAATTTGGTATATTAATTTGTTTAACAAAAAATAGGTAGTGGATATGAATTAGTAATAAAAATCATATAGTCATATAATGAGATATTAGTATAGCTGCGAAACGAAGCATTGATTCATAGCTATTTGTTTTCACTTTTTTCTTATATATATATTTGTCTTATAGATACATGATGATACAAAAAAATTAAGAAATCGTCTACTAAAAAAAGTAGTAAATAAATTAAAATAATTAATATCATAATAAAACATAGAGAAACAAAACATGATATAATGAGAAAAAAATAGATTAAAATAAAATAATAAATAGAAAATTAAACATGATATAATAATTTAAATTGTCTTCAAAACTCTTGGTTTGCAATCCTACATACAAAAATAACAATTAGTTAGTTTACGAAACAACACACACTCTTTTAATATTTTAAACTCATCGAAGATATACTTCTTCCTCAATGCATACGTCAAAAAGAGAAATAGAATAAAACTCGATCATTTCTAAAAAAAATTAACTTACTCTAGCATCGAGGAAGACCATTTCGATAGTCTCCCCAGCAGCTGCAGAATACTCTTTCCAAAGGCGGACAATTTTCACTTGAACCTTCCATTGGTTCTTGAAAGGCTTCAACTTAGATATAAGGTTCATGGCGGTCATAGAAGATGTGTAGGTTTATTCTTGCTTGTCTGAATATCGAATGGACCTTTAGAACTCGAGTTATATATGTTTAAATAGCATTTACATTTGCAATTTGCGGTTGTCTATCAAGGAAATTCCAATTTATGGATATATCATTTAATTCAGAATATTATATATAGCTGATTGACATTCAAATGGAAAGAAACCATTAAACCGTTTACCTAATAAAAACATTCCGAGATTTAGTTGCTAAAATTATGTGACTGAAATATATTCATTCAATATTAGAAATATCTATGCAGATTCGGTCATTAATTTTAGTTGACATTCAATATTCGAATACAATAACATCAATAGTTAGTGCATATAAGGGAAACTGAAATACGCATGCAAATTCAGTCATTAATGTTAATTGAAGTTGAAGATAATAGTATTTTGTACATCGAATATTGTCGAAATGTTTTATAAAGTTCGATTTTATAAAATTAAAATATTATATTTAAAATTTAAATATATGCCTTATTATGAAATAGAATATTAATTCAGAATATTATATATAGCTGATTGACATTCAAATGGAAAGAAACCATTAAACCGTTTACCTAATAAAAACATTCCGAGATTTAGTTGCTAAAATTATGTGACTGAAATAGAATATATGCCTAATTATGAAATAGAATATTAANTAGAATATTAATTCAGAATATTATATATAGCTGATTGACATTCAAATGGAAAGAAACCATTAAACCGTTTACCTAATAAAAACATTCCGAGATTTAGTTGCTAAAATTATGTGACTGAAATAGAATATATGCCTAATTATGAAATAGAATATTAATTCAGAATATTAAATATTATATATAGCTGATTGACATTCAAATGTAAAGAAACCATTAAACTGAAATACGCATGCAGATTCGGTCATTAATGTTAATTGAAGTTAAAGATAATAGTATTTTGTACATCGAATATTGTCGAAATATTTTATAAAGTTCGCTTTTATAAAATATAAATATTATATTTAAAATTTAAATATATGCCTAATTATGAAATAAGGTCGCATTTTTTTCCTATTTTTATTTATACTTATGTAACGAAATATATTTTGAAGTTGAAGACAATAGTATTTTGTACATCGAATATTGTCCGAATATAAAATATAAAGTTTGATTTTATAAAATATAAAATATTATATTTAAAATTTAAATATATGTCTAATTATGAAATAAGGTCGCATTTTTTTCCTATTTTTATTTATACTTATGTAACGAAATATATTTTAAAGTTGAAGACAATAGTATTTTGTACATCGAATATTGTCCAAATATAAAATATAAAGTTCGATTTTATAAAATATAAAATACTATATTTAAAATTTAAATATATGCCTAATTATGAAATAAGGTCGCATTTTTTTTCTATTTTTATTTATACTTTATGTAACGAAATATATTTTGAAATATATCGTAGGTGATGACAAAATACTTATATCAGGAAATATATCATACTTATGTAACAAAATATATTGTATCGTATATAAGGAAATATATAAGGAAATATATAAGGAAATTTAATTAACTATATGCCGAGTATATGCATGTCATATATCATATATGTATATTTATATCAATGGCATGTTGTGTAATTATTCTAGTTAACTAAGGTCTTTTAGTTAAAAGGTGTGAGAAGGCTTGTGGAGTTGTCACGTAGGAAATGGCATGCATGTAATAAACACATGAACTAAAGGTTTATTTGCAAAAGTTCTCCTCAAATAATAAGAAGGGGATTCTTACATGGTGGGTCTAGCAATATACAAACAAGGCCCAATTAATTAAACCCCAAGTTTCGGTTACTTTCCCGGTTCAGTTTAATTTGTTTCATCTATCGATTTTTAAACCAAAAACTAAACCGTAGTCTTCGCTTCCACCTCCAAGCTCTCCGCCACACTGCAGTCAACGAGATAGAGACACACACCATCAGAACTAAAAACTAGGGTTTCTAGATTATCCCTTCACAGCAATGGGGAAGAAGAAAGCCACCACCAACAACAAAGCAGACGATTTCCTACAAACCTTAGAAGACTTCACCAGCAAAGAGAATTGGGACAAGTTCTTCACTCTCAGAGGCAACGACGACTCCTTCGAGTGGTACGCTGAGTGGCCTCAGCTCCGTGACTCGCTCTTACCTCTCCTCCAAGCTTCCTCTCCCTCTTCTTCTGATGGTTCGCTTCAGATTCTCGTTCCGGGATGTGGAAACTCCCGCCTTTCCGAGCATTTGTACGATGCTGGGCTCCGTGACGTTACCAATGTTGACTTTTCCAAGGTTGTTATCTCCGATATGCTGCGTAGGAACATAAGGAGTAGGCCTGAGATGCGGTGGCGTGTTATGGATATTACAAAGTTGCAGGTTTTTTGGTTGCTCTGTTTTTAACTCTGTCTTTGTGCTCTGTTTTTGTCTCTTGAGTAAATTAAGCTTCTTTTTTTTTTTTTTCTAATTGAATAGTTGGGTGATGAGTCTTTTGATACGGTGCTGGATAAAGGAGCTCTTGATGCTTTAATGGAGCCTGAAGTTGGTACCAAGCTGGGGAGTCAATACTTATCAGAGGTGTCTGCTCTGTTCTTCTTTTTACAGATTTTTTTTCATCAAAACAATTGAAAGTTTTTAGCTTTTATTAATGCTTTATACATTTTTTCTCAGGCCAAGCGTGTTTTGAAACCTGGGGGGAAGTTTATCTGTCTAACGTTGGCAGAGTCTCATGTGTTAGGTAATTGCCGAACCTTAAGTTTTGTGATTCATTAGGTGAAGTGTTTTTCATGGTTATTGAAATTCTTGGTGTTTTCTGCAGCGTTGCTTTTCTCAAGTTTTCGTTTTGGTTGGAAGATGACTGTTCATTCAATCTCTCAGAAACGTTCGAGTCTCAAGACGTTTATGGTGGTGGCTGAAAAAGAAAAGTCCATTGTTTTGCATGAGATAACTTCTTCTTTCGATCTTTTATCTCTTGGCGGCAACAATAGCCAGGTAAGATCCTCATTAACCTTCTTCCTCTTGAAATCTTCTGTAATGTAATACATGGTTTTGGATTATTATTATTCTAGGGTTCTGGTATGTGTGAAGCTCTTGAAAGTGAGAACCAGATACGTAGAGAATGCAACAATGGATCAGACTTGTTGTACTCTCATGAAGATTTGAAACTTGGGGTTAAAGGGGATTTAGCAGAGCTTACTGGAGGTCGTCGTGTAAAGTTTACTTTAGGTGGTCAAGGAAGCAATTTCAGCTACAGGGCCGTGCTTCTTGATGCTCAAAAGCAGACCGAGCCGTTCGTGTATCATTGTGGTGTTTTCCTTATCCCTAAGGTAACTTTTGTCAACAGTATGACTGTATGAGTCTCTTCAGTTTAAATTCGCAGAAACTGAATTATTTCGATTGAACTACTAAAAGGATTGTTGAAAATTTTCAGACTCGTGCTCATGAGTGGCTGTTCTGTTCAGAGGAAGGACAGTGGCAGGTTGTCGAGAGTTCGAGGGCCGCTCGTCTCATAATGGTAAGCTCTAGATGATAAAGCATATCTAGGTATGAGAATCTGAGCAAATATTAATTTCATTGTGTAAGGTTTATCTGGATCGTAGCCATAATGGCGTCAGCATGGAGGATATCCAGGTACATTGTGCATACAAAGTTGTCTGTTGCATTATGTTCTTTTCTTACTAGTTAATTATATATTGTAACCCTTTTTCTCCTCAGAATGATTTATCTCCCATGGTGGCACAACTAGCTCCTAGAAACGATGATGAATCAGCTCGCATTCCGTATGTTCATTTTTCTTATTCCTGAGTTTCCAAATCTCTTCTCATATCATTCCTCTCATTACCTCTTGCTCTGTTATTTGTTGAATCGAATTTGGTGCCGCAGGTATATGATGGCAAGTGATGGGATCAAAAAGCGTAATACTGTCCACGAGGTGTTATTTACATTATATCACTTTAAACCTGTTTTTTTTTAGTTTATCTACCAGTTTGGCAAAATTTGAGTGAATATCTGATAGGTGACGTCTTCCTTGACCGGGGAAGTTGTAGTTGAAGATGTGGTTTATGAAAGCACTCCTAGTAATCCCGGAGGCTTATCTCCTTCTGCTGATTTGGCATTTAGGCGGCTTGTATTCAAAAGAACCGAGTATTTGATACAGTCTGAAGCTTTACTTGTAGAGGATGGTGAGATTATTGATCAATCTCAGAAAGAGAAAACTAACAATGCCTCTCAATCAAAACGGAAGGGAAATAAAAAACACAACCAAGGTAAGAAGTCTTACTTTTTTAAGTGTTGTGATACAGACAATGCCGTGAAAATTTCATGCTCTTTTGTTTGCTTGTATACTCTTCAGAATCGAGCGGACCTGTTATGAAGGTCTCTCATGATTACTTGGCTAGCTCTTACCACGCTGGAATTATTTCCGGATTCTCATTGGTATCTTCCTACCTGAAGAAGGCTGAATCGAGTGGAAAGATGGTAAGCGTTATCCATTGTGGCAACATTGTTTCTAGTAGACTTCATGGTGCAACAGAGCTAAATTATTTTATCTTTTTTCCTTGTACTGATCCTGCAATGTTTCTGATACTTTTCAGGTTAAGACTGTTATAATTGGTCTAGGAGCTGGATTACTTCCCATGTTCCTCCATGGATGCTTGCCATTTTTCAATATCGAGGTAGTTTCATTTTCAAAATGGTTATTTGAGTTGAAGTCTTTTCGATTTCCACTTACATGATGATACCTCGTTGAACAGGCGGTTGAACTTGACCCAGTAATGCTTGACGTTGGCAAGGATTACTTTGGTTTCACACAAAATGATCGTTTGAAGGTAAACCCCTTCTCTTTCCATATCCTCATCATGTTTTTAGTCAATTTATCATCACTCAACCTCTTATAATAGGTGCATATTGCTGATGGGATCAAATACATTAGAGATATAACAAACTCTGAATCTTCTTCCGAGAAAACGTCGGATGCTGTCTCTGAAACACAGTCGACTAGTTCCAATAATGCAGAAGGCGGCACTTGTCCTGACATCTTAATTATAGATGTGGATTCAGCAGATTCGAGGTATGCACCAGGCCAACAAAATTACATTTATATGATTTTTTTTTCTAAAATGAAAGTACACTGATCCGGCTGTTTTTTTTCGTGTATGGTTTCTGTTTGCAGCGGTGGATTAACCTGTCCTGCATCTGAGTTTGTTGAAGAGACATTTCTTCTCTCGGTTAAGCGTGCTCTCCCTCAGCACGGTCTTTTCGTTGTGAACTTGGTCTCTAGGTCACAATCTGTCAAAGATATGGTTGTATCAAGAATGAAAAAGGTAAGAAAGTGATTCTTACCTTGTGAAATCTCTGCTGCGTATTTTCACTGACCTGATCTGAAACTAGCCACGTGAATCTACTTATTGTTACACACTAGTATTGAGTTTTGAGTCTTCTATTTGTAACTAATCTCTTTTGTTTTGTGTGTTCTATCAAGGTTTTCGATCACTTGTTCAGCCTGCAACTAGAAGAGGAAGATGACGTAAACGTGGTGCTCTTTGGGCTTTGCTCTGAATCTGTAATTGGAGAGAGTGACATTCCAGAATCTGCTGTTATACTAGAGGGATTGCTCAAGTGCCAGAGATTGGAAACGAAGCAAAGCATCATCGACGCTACAAACAAGTTGAAATGCTGGAAATGAATCAACAAGTAGTCTTTAGCTATTTTATAATGGATTGTTCCATGTTTTAAAGTGACAAAGTTATACGTTATGATTTGAAGTTTTTTTGTTTTTTTTTGAAATTACTAAAGATCATAAGTTTTGTTTTATAATAGTTTCTTCCTCAAACGCAAGTGAAAAATGAAGCGTGGGGTTTTGGTTTAACATTTCACTTTATTGTTGGACCAACCCACATATTGTGGCATTCAATTTAGATGATAGTGATGTTCAAATGTGTAAGTTAAGACATCTATACATGTTTTGATTTATTGTTGCATTTTGTTAACAATCCCTATCGTTGATAATGAAAGGTACCAACGATCACGCATTGTTGCATAACCAAATGGTTCGAACGGTGATGTTATGATTGGATCGGCGCATGCAAACACATTTGGTCTATCAATTTTTTTAATAAATATTTTGGTTTAGTTTTTACATATCATGTTGTGCGTGCACAAGATAGTTTACTTGTAAATATGTAAACTAAATGAATAATAATCTGGCCGCCGCGAAAGACAAGAAAAATAGAGACAAAGAAACAAATTCTGAAACCGCGTGGGTCCTAACGACCACACTTGTAATAAGTTGTAATATTTTGCATGCAAGATATATATACTGTAACATTTTTTATTTTTATTTTTTTTTTTTGTACTGTAACATAATGCAAGATATATTGTTGTTAGGTCACATGTTTATATATACAAAGAGAGAGAGATCCCAATGAAAAAATATAATTAACTAGTTATCATTGTTGACATAGTATTAAACATTTAATTCGGACAGAAACTAGAAGCCAGCAAAAATCTAAGGTCACCTATCTCTTTTTTTCTTTTTTCTGCTGGAACAGTTATAAGAAGAGATTTAAATTAACTTTTCAGGTTCACTTTAAGTTCGATATTATGCTATTTATATGTTCATAATGATCAGAACCTATTTCAAGCTGATACAAACTCGATATTCGTTTATCACAGTTTAGGTTCTAGTTAGGTTGAATTGTTTATCAATAATTTACTAGAGAGAAAAACAAAAGACAGTTCATATTTATATTAAAAATTGTGAAACTGTATAGCATTGACGGTGTCTGTGTGAATGTACTCAGATATCAACCGAAAGGTACAATGCATTTAACCTCTCTCGTAGAAAATTCCAAGCATAAAGTTGAAAAGGAAGAGACAGATGTAGCAGAGTTGGTCAAAATCTTTTTGACAAATCTATATAAAAAACAATCAAATGTCACTTTCAAAATAATTACTAGTGTTTTGTGTTATTATAATGAAAATAAAATGAAAGCGACATCAATCTGGGACTGGGGTAAAAGGACCCCCCTGCTCTCTTCATTGGTTGGGTTGTACATTAGCTGTCAAATTATCACATTTCAATATACATTCGTTAACTCCAAATATATACATTTAGATGGTATGGTACAACCACATTCTTGGAGTTACTTACCAATCACTATTGTAAATCATCAAGATAAAAATTACTGAGTTGCTACATTACATGTATTATGATGTCAGGAGTTACTGCCTATATATTTACATTGTATCTTCACTAAAACGATATAATTTACATTTTAACTGGAACATAGTTGTAAATTTATATCTATATAGCTATTTTCCTAATAATTCATGTGAAATATGTACATTTGTCTCACAAGAAAATCTGGATTTAATGAGAATTAAATGAACAAAATGACGAAAGGAAAGAAACAAAATAAAGAAAAAGACATGAAACGTAGTCCCCCCTCTTCTCTTTGCTTTCTTCTGTACACAAACAAAGTTCTCTCTCTCTCATGACCCTTTAGGTTAACGGCGTTTTCATCAAACCTCTGGTTTCTGCGTCACCGTAGAAGCTCGAGTTTTCATCAAAGAATCGTGGACTTTCTGTTCAATCAAAAGCTTGTTTATGCTTTGGTTTATACACAGAAAAAAAGGTGACAAAAAACACTTGGAAGCTTAGAAGAATAAAAGTTTCAGAGTTTTTCAAGTTGTTGTTGGTTAGTGGGCTGTTTTCTAGCAAATGCTGAGTCTCTTCTCTCTCTGTACGTTCTTTGATATCTTCTTCCCATTCATTTCCTCTGTTCTCTTCCACATTTTGTTATTGTTTATCAGCTTAAGCTATCTAAAGACTAATACTTAATCATATTGAGAAAGATGGATTAAAGATTTTTTTCTTCTCATTTTTTGTTGTTGTTGTTGGTGTTATCATCTTCTTGTAGGGTTCGCTTAGCTTTAAATCTTGATTGATTAACAATATGTATTTTCTATGATTGTGCATATACAATGTATTGTCTCTGTATGGAAGCAAAGTATGATATCATATTTTAAACTTCTATGATTGGGCTACTAAAGTTACAAATAATGTACTTCAAGCTGATAAGATCTTAAGGGCTTAACCTCTGACAATTATCTACCATTCTTTGACTTTGGCAACTAATTTTATAATCCAAAGCCGTGTCTTCAAGTGTATTGGTTACTCCAAACACTTTTGTAGTTCAAATTTCATTTTTAAAATTTGCAACCAAGTCACCAGTTTGTTTGTCTGTCTGAGGCTGAGGGTACCTTAAAAAGCAAATTGTCTTTGAGCTGTAATGTTATGTTTGTTCAGCTGCAACTTGCTTTTCTAGATGAGCCATGGTATTAGCTGCTCCCAACTTAGTCGTTATAAAAGGGCATCAAGTTAACGACCGATCTTTTTGTTTTGTTTGGTGTCTAAGGAATGGAATACTCTAGAGACTCTGCAGGGATGATGATGGAGAATAAGCGCAGTGTCTGCTCTCTTGAAGAAAGCAGCATTAAACGACACAAGTCTGATCTCTCTTTCTCTTCCAAGGTCTTATGATGATTATACTCTCCATCTTCATAGTAATGACCTCATCACATTCGTGGACTAACATGCTAATGAACTGTGTGTGGTTTAACAGGAGAGGAAAGCTAAGGTGGGAGAACGTATCTCAGCTCTTCAACAGCTAGTTTCCCCTTATGGAAAGGTACTAATTTTACTTTGCAAGCAACATATATGATCTCTTTTACATGATCAAGTCCCTCTTTCTCTGTCTGCAGACCGACACAGCATCAGTTCTTCTAGAGGCAATGCAATACATTCAGTTTCTTCAAGAACAAGTCAAGGTCCGCTCTGTTTCCTTCATTGTTTCGAATCCAAACATGCTGCATTTGATTTTGTTTCACTTCCAAGTTCCAATAATGACTATTTTCTCAATTGTATGTACAGGTTCTAAGCGCTCCATATCTTCAAACAACGCCCATTACTACACACGTGAGCAGAATATTGATTCCTTTCTTTTACTAGGATTGCTATTGAAAAAACCTGTTGATATGGAACTCAACATCTCTTGCTTGTTTCTGTAAACAGGACGAGGAGCCGGAGGAGTACAGTTTGAGAAGCAGAGGGTTATGTCTTGTTCCAAGGGAGTACACAGTAGGTGTTGCTCAAACCAATGGTGCTGATATTTGGGCTCCTGTAAAGACTCCAACTTTCAGTCTCCAATCTAATTCACCCGTCTGATTATTTGACTCCACCCTCCACTGCTAAAATCCTCTGTCTGTCTCAAGAAAAATGAAAGATAGCAAAGCACATGTTACTAGTCTGATGATGATGTCTTTGTAACATATATATATATACTGTCGTGAATACCCATGAAGTTGTCTCATAGTCAGCGATGTCTGTTTCTGTTATTCTTATCTCTTACAGCTTAATCTCTCAACTGTGTAATGGCTTGTATGCATTACTTGGATCAGTATAAGTGGTCTAAATTTATAGTGATGATTCTATTGAAAAGTTCAAGTTCTAGGGGAATCATTTTGAGTTCCAGACTAAATTAAGCAGAGAGCTAGACCAGAAAACCTTAAATCCTCGCCCTTGTTATCCGAACCGGTCAATGACGGATATAGCGTCCGGTTTACATCGGTTAGTGAAGCCAAGTATTTGTGCGATTGAAGACCGGTTTATTAAAAGCCCGGTCTAAATCAAAATCAAACCCGTTCTGTTGCGGCTTACCGCTCTCTTAAAGAGCAGCTGCAGCTAAAACCCTAAGCCCTAAAATCATCATCATCAGAGAGAGAGAGAAAGAGATTAGGATCGATCGACGATGGATCACATAGCTGCGGCGGAGGAGGAGCAAATCGTATCGGAGAGGCTAAGAAGAAAGCTTGAAGAAGTAAATGTAGCAGCTCAGTCTCAGCTTTCTCCTATCCAAGATCACATCAATTTCACCCTCCAGGTATCTTTCATTCACAGCTTTACTGGGTTTGATTCAATCTCTCTTCTTCAAACGGAAAGTAAGTAACTTTTGCAATGTTAGAAAGGAATCTCTCAGTTGCTAGTTTTCGTGGAAAATAAGTAACTTTAGTTAAATAACGATTTGATTAGAGAATATAGATCAAAAATTAAATGACAATATATATCTGAAAACTTGAGTTTACATGAATATGCATTTCATTGTGAATTTCAGAAAACCCTGTTTCATTGTTGCAGCAAGCTTATTTTAAGTGTGCATATGAGTGCTTTGACAGAAGAAGAAATCAAGAGGAGATAAGTAACTGCGTTGAGCACTGCAGTGTCCCTGTTGTTAAATCTCAGCAGCATTTCGAGAATGAAATGGCTCAGTTTCAGGTAGTATAATCCACTCTATAAAGGAGATGCATAGAAGATGATAAGTGAACTGATGATTCTTGCATTTCTGTTGTATATAGGAAAGACTGAACAGATCATTGGTGGTGTGTCAAGACAAATTTGAGGCTGCGAAGCTCCAGAAGATAAGACCTGAAGCGGTTAACGAGATGGAGGGTTGCGTTCACAAAGCCATTGAAGAGAACCTCAACACATTACCACACATTGTGCAGAGAATGAAGACAGCGTTTAACATAGCCAACTAAAAGCTCCAACATTTTCAAACCCGGAGAAAAAAATTTCAGAACAGTGGACTCCAAGACCTGTGTTGGCCATTAGATGAATATTGCAGACTTAAGACCTTTTGTGTTGTCTTATTTATAAATTTTATTTATACGAGTCCTTATATAAAGAGCTTGATTAGGTTCACATTTGGCACTGGATTGATATATGTTTTGATTTGGTTTGTTCTTTCCGGCCTTGAATCGCATCAGAACTACAGAGTTAAGTCAAATTAGAAAGTATATCCAACGTCAGTCACATTTATCAAATAAGTTACCCTCAAGCCTTCTTAACAACACAACTACAGTTTCAAACCAAGCTATACAGCCAATCTGACTCTCATACATGTACTGGCCCGCAAACTACAAGATCAGATTTACAAATTACATACACCTAAGTCAAATATTGTAGCTATAGCCGGACGCAAATTAGTGGGTTACCAAGTAACATAAGTGTGACAGGTGAAGAAGAGTTGACAAATATAATCTAGAACAACAAATTCTACATAATGCATGAACAATTTAAACGTGAGGAAGGTGGTATTTATCAAGAAAACATGAAAACCATGGTAGACTGAGAATATCCATTACGATAACTAAAAGGTTATAGCAAAACACAAAGTAATGGGCAAGATAGGAGCGCTCTAAGACAATAACGTACGAGCCAGCATCTATTACAAAGTCCTAAAACAGCTACATAAGCTTCACGTCTTCTACATGGTTCAGAAATATGTGAACTCTAAAAACCTTCTCAAACGCTCCCATTCCTTGGATATCAACTCTTGTTATAGATTCCTTGACGAAATTGTAGTAGTAAACATGGAAAGGGTCGGATGGAAAGACCAGAGAAATAACAAATTCATTTGTATCAGTCGCTCCAACAACGTATAATATCTCCCCTTCTGCAACAACATCCTTCCACATAGGTGATAAGTTGAAAATACGCTTGGACCATTCATGTTTTTCAGGGTCTTCTAGACTCCACATCTCAAAACTTGTAACATTGTCACTAAGATAATCGACCATTAGGGTCCTTACTGCAGCCAACTTACCTTGGAAGTTTATCAGAGTTGCAGGAAGCATTTCTCTTTCCATTAATTTAACAAAGCTGAACTTGTCAGATCTGACGTCAAAGCAAACTATCATATCAAAGCTAGAAGCGCTAGCAGTGTAATACAAAACACCACTGATGCATACAGAGCCCGGCCTCGGGAGATGATGTGCTGGTATGTCACATTCAATCAATCTCCATCTCATGTTTCCATCTCCTCTCACTGTAAGAACTTGATGGTCCACAACAGTCTTACCTAGCATGCTGGTCATTTCCAATACCTTGTGCTGCTTCTCAACAGGATCATACCCTAAAAAGCTTCTCATCCTATTCCTATTCCTTGTCTTCATTTTGGGTAAAGTAAAAGATTGTCTCGTGCTAGGGTTAAATATCACCCATACAAGCTCTCTGGTTTTCCTTTTTTTTTAAGATACGTTCATCTTTAATACATACAAAGCCATTAACAGGACAAGATATACCATAGAGACGATCAATGGGAAAAGTCATATGATGATCGATGGATATAGAAGACACCTTCTCAACACTAAATGCTTAGAGACTATAGATCAAATTTTTAAGACTGGATCATGAGCTCAAGGAGTGTTAAGTGGCTAGAGCAGAAAATAAGGCACAAATAGCACTCATATGCACATTTCATAGAGACTATAGATCAAATTTTTCTCATGAGCTCAAGGAGTATTTATTTTCTCATGATATGACTTAGAGACTATAGATCAAATTTTTCATGAAATTATCTGAAAATTGAGTTACATGAATCAAAACTCAATTTTCATTGTTGTGCAGCAAGCTTATTTGAAATGTGCATATGAGTGCTTTGACAGAAGAAGAAATCAGGAGGAGATAAGTAACTGCGTCGAGCACTGCAGTGTCCCAGTTGTCAAATCTCTGCAGCATTTTGAGAAGGAAATGGCTAAGTTTCAGGTAGTATATATCCCCTCTATAAAGTGCTTATAAAAGATGATGATGAACTGAAAATTCTTGCATCTCTATTGTACAAAGAAAGACTGAACAGATCATTGGTGGTATGTCAAGACAAATTTGAGGCTGCGAAGCTCCAGAAGATAAGGCCTGAAGCGGTTAATGAGATGGAGGGTTGCGTGCACAAAGCCATTGAAGAGAATCTCAACACATTACCACACATTGTTGAGAGAATGAAGACAGCATTTAACATAGCCAACTAAAAGCTCCAACACTTTTCCACCCGGAGAATATCTTGGACTCCAGGACCTGAGTTGGCAGTTAGGTGAAAATATTACAGACTTCAAAGACCTTTTGTGTTGTCTTATTATACGATTTATAAATTTTGATTTATATATAAAGAGCTTGATAGGTTTTTACATTTGGCACTGAATTGATAACTGTTTTGATTTGGATTGTTCTTTCGGGCCTTGAATCGCATCACAACAGAGTTAAGTCAAATTAGAAAGTATATACAACGTCAGTCACATGTATCCAAAAAAGACACCCTCAAGCCTCTTACCAACACAATTATAGTTTCAAACCAAGCTATACAGTCAATCTGACTCTGTCACGTACTGGCCGTAAACTACAAGATCATATTTACAAAGTATAACAGCTTAGATAGGTTCCAATTATAATGCGCCAATGTACATATACCTAACTCCAATAACAATTTGTAGCTATAATTTAGAAGAACAAATTCTCCAGTGCATGAACCACTTAAAAAAAGAGGAATATGGTATCTATCAAGAAAACATGAAAACCATGGTAGAAAACTGAGAATATTCATTACGATAACTAAAAAGTTATAACAAACACACAAGTAATGGGCATGATAGGAGCGCTCTAAGACAATAAAACTTAAGATGCAGCATCTATTACAAAGTCCTAAAACAGCTACATAAGCTTCACGTCCTCAACATGGTTCAGAAATATGTGAAATCTAGAAACCTTCTCAAACGCTCCCATTCCCTGGATTTCAACTCTTGTTACAGTTTCCTTGACGAAATTGTAGCAGTAAACATGGGAAAGGTCAGATGGAGATAACAGTAAAATAACAAATTCATTTGTAGCAGTCGCTCCAACAACGTACAAGTCCTCCCCTGCTGCAACAACATCCTTCCACATAGGAGGTAAGTTGAAAATACACTTGGACCATTCATGTTTTTCAGGGTCTTGTAAAATCCACATCTCTAAACTTGTACTTGTTCACTAAGATAATCGAGCATTGGGGAGCTTAATGAAGGCAATTTACCTTGGAAGTTTAACAGAGTTGCAGGAAGCATTTCTCTTTCCATGATATTAACAAAGCTGAACTTGTCAGATCTGACCGTCAAAGCAAACTATCATATAATGATCATATTCCTCTGATAGATTTACAATAGTTAGATGAACCTGAAGCTCTAACTGTCTTTCTTAACGTGCAGGAGGGAGTAACCAACGACCCTGATCATATAGTGAAGCAACCGTGGCAGTCTTGGGAATACCAAACCTTGAAGTTGAGGCACCGAGATAGTTATAGAGATTGCCCAACGAAGACCAGTTATCAAACCAAAAGCTTGTAGACTCTCCATTACCTATCATTCTTCTTAGTAGCGGGTAAATAAGAGTCCTTGACTTGATCATTTTGTTAACTAACCAAGAGAAAGAAGAACTAGTGTTGAAGCTTAATATAGTTCTCCAATGGTTTTGTTCTCTCTCCTCCTGTCTGCTTATTCTAAGGAACTTGAACTTCAGATAATTTTAATTATAGAACTCAAAGAGAACATACGTTCCTGCTCAGTGATTGCTACACTGCTCACTATATATAATAACCGTATGATGTTGATGCCGGCATGGTTATATAGCAGGAGTAGATGGCCCAAGAGTCAGAGCTAACCGGTAAAGGAGACATTTCTGGTTCTAGAGGGAATCAAACTTTCTTATTTTCATGACTTTGTGAAGTCAAATCAGGACTCTCGTATCTATTGAAACTAGATGTCTCTTCACATGATTTACTTGGACAAGTCTCCTTGTTGCTTTCAGGTAAACGCAAAGAAGGCTTTGCAGAACTTGCTCTAACGTATTTATTTTCTCAGAAAGCAATCGGAGTCCACATTTTTGTTGTCAAAGAGCAGGCTGCAGCTTATCTCTGAGAAACAGGCAGGGGCCATGAGAGATCTAATCCGCAAAGGAATCAATGATGTCCTCAAGAATCTGATACAGAGAAACTGTATGATGATCGATAAATCTGAATAGATGTTCAAACAAACATGTAAACGGTAGCTCAAGTGCAAAAGGTTACGATTGAAGAAGAACCTTTCCCAACATTGAACCAAATTCAATTACAGAGAGATTCTTGAAAGAATCCTAAAAGAAAGAAGATGAAGTTTTCAACAATATTTTTCTTGGTTGAATGAAAAAGAAACAGTAAACTCTGTTTTATAGAATTTTCAGTTGCTCTCTTCCTTAGCTGACGTGTCTCAATTATAGCATTCCCTGTATCAGAATCCTTCAGTTTAACAACAAACAACACAACTACATGTTTCAGAGCAAGCTATACAGCCACAATCTGAGTTTATCATACATGTTTTGGCTCGTAGACAGATTAAAAAAGGATGACAACAACTCAAATAGAGTCCAACTATGATGTGCCAATGTTACCAATATATATAGCTATAGTTATAGTTTAAAAACATAATTTAGAACCTAAGTGAAAAGAAAAGTTATAACACCACAAAATCAAAATCAGTGGAAAGAAAAAGGGCTTTCATTTTAAGATCCTCAAAGATGAGAATCTAAAACAATTACATAAGCTTTACGTCTTCCACATGGTTCAGATAAGTGAGAACTACAGAATCCATCTCAAACGCTTCCATTCCTTGGATTTCAACTCTTGTTATAGATTCCTTGACGAAATTGTAGTAGTAGACATGGAAAGGGTTGGATGGAAAGACCGGTGAAATAACAAATTCATTTGTATCAGTCGCTCCAACAATATACAAGTCCTCCCCTGCTGCAACAACATCCTTCCAAGTAGGAGGTAAGTTGAAAATACGCTTGGACCATTCATGTTTTTCAGGGTCTTCTAGAATCCACACCTCAAAAGTTGCACTTGTTTCACCAAGATAAAAGGGGACCGGTTGCACCGTTAGTGAAGCCAACTTACCTTGGAAGTTTACAAGAGTTGCATAAAACAAACCTGTTTCCATGGGTTTAACAAAGCTGAACTTCTCATATCTGACATCAAAGCACACTATCATATCATCATCACCATTGGAAGCCTTAGCAATGTAATACAGAAGACCATTGATGCATATGTTTCTTGGCCCAGGAAAAGAATGTTGTATGCCACCACATTCAGTCATTCTCCATGTCATGTTCCCATTATTTCCTCTTACTGTAAGAACTTGATGCACCACAGCTCCATCCTCTTCTTTGATCATTGCCAATACTTTATGTTGCTTGTCAATCGGATCATACCCTAAAAAGCTTCTCATTAAAGTCACCTTCCTTGTAGTATTCAATTTGGGTAAATCAAGACACTGTCCCGTGCTAGGGTTGCATATCACATACACAACCTCTTTCGTATCCCTTCCTTCAGACATCCTATAATCACTTATACAAACATATCCATTGACACAACAACTAGATACTTCCTGAACGATTTCAAAGGGCACAACCATATGATGATCCACAGTAGCTATAAGAGGCAAACTCTTATTAGGATTTTGAGGCTGAGATGGTGAAAAGATCACCTCATTCTCTTCCTGGCTGACGAACAATAGCTTAGGGCGAGCCAACGATTTGGCCATGAATAACTCCGTGAAATCTGGACGGCGAAGTACGGATGACCACTGCTTCGATACGCAACGGCTTCTCGCAATAGATTTCAGCGGCAACCTCGAGAATATCTCGATGATGAGCTCGATTGGAATATTCGATAGTAATTCGTCATCACTAGGTCGTGAGCTGCGTCGACGGATGGTTTGGGGATCATCGGAGACGTTTCGTCGCGGTGAATTCATGGCGGAGAGAGACCCTAGATGGGGTAGGGAAATGGAGATGTTAAACAAATGAAACGACACCAATGAAACTGCATATCGTTATTATATTAAAAACAAAACAGCGTAGCGTCCCTAAACTATTCAAATGATATAAAATTAGACTGCATGTCGTTTTTATAATTAAAAACAGCGTGGCGTTCGTCACTGTTCTCTCCTTTTTTTTATGTCATTTTTGGAACACTGACAGTTCTCATCCATGGTTTTCTATATTGCTCCAATGTGTTTTGTCTCTCCTTCCGTCTGCACTGCTTATTCTGAGGAGTAAGGACTAAGGAACATAAAATTGAGAGCTCTGTGTAACATACCTAAGTCCAATATCCAAAGCAAGACAATTTAATGGATCATAAAATAAGACAGGTTGACAAAAAAGAGTTTCAGAAACATAATCTAGAACAATCATTTGCTCCATAACCACTGAAACAAGAGGATATATGGGTATATAATAGAGAATATTCATTCTGACAACCAAAAAGTTATAACGACACACACAGAAGAAGCACTGTAAAAGAGAAGGAGATCTCATTAAGATTGCCTGAGGCGGTCCAATACATTCAGTTTCTTCAAGAACAAGTGAAGGTCTGATCTGTTTCCTTCATTGTTTTGGATCTAAAACATGCTTCATTTGGTCATTTGTTCCTCTCCCAATCCAACAATGACTTTATTCTCAATTGCCTGTACAGGTTCTAAGCGCTCCACAATTTCATTTGTAGTAGTCACTCCTCTAAAGAACAAGACAGCGTCTGCAACTACATCATTCCAAGTAGTAGGTAATTGGAAAACATGGTTGGACCATTCATGTTTTTCATGGTCTTCTAGAATCCACAACTCAAAACTTGTACGTCTTCCACTAGTAGCATAGGGGTCCGGGTGCGTCAGTATAGCCAACTTACCTTTGTAGTTTACCAGAGTTCGAGGAGGGAATAAACTTTTCATGTCTTTCACGAAGCTATACTTCTCAGATTTAACATCAAAGCAAACTATCATATACTCACCATTGGACACCTTAGCAATGTAATATAAAACACCATTGATGTATACATATTCTGGCCGCGGAAAAGAATGTTGTATGCCACATTCAATCAATCTCCATGTCAAGTTCCTATTTCCTCTTAATGTAAGAACTTGATGCTGCTCAGCTCCATCCTGCCGCCACATTATTGCCAATACCTTGTGCTGTTTCTCGTGGGACCATACCCTAAGAAGCTTCTGTATGGAGTCCTCTTCCTTGTCTTCATTTTAGGTAAAGGAAAGCATTGTCCGGTGGTAAGGTCACATATCACCGAAACAAGCTTTGAGGTTTTCCTTCCTTTAAACATCCGATGATCCCTTATACAATCAAAGCCACTGACAGGATTAGATATATCATAGATGTGCTCAACGGGAAAAGCCATATGATGATCGATGGATATAGAAGACAAGTTTATAACAAGAGTTTGAGGTTGAGTTGAGGATCCTCCGAGACGTTGCGACGCCGGAATTTCATGGCGGAGGGAGACACTTGCTTTGCTCACACGTAACTCGACAAAAATAAAATCAGTTGACAAAATGGCTGTTACTGTTTCCTGGAAACAAAAATAAACAATGTATTAAAAATCACAAGCAAGGATATTAAAATTTTATGTTTATCGATAGAGATCATAAACGTGATGACATTATTAACCCACGTCGTGTCATCATGTTGCTTCTTAGGTGGCCTGCTTATTTTATGTGCAAAATAAAAATCTGAAAACTGCAAAATCTGTGAAGCAAAGAACACAAATAAGCTTGAAATGTTTTATCAACTTAAAGCATTGAGGACCTGAATATTGGCGGGTGGGCCTTCCACGAACATAGATTCAAGTAGCCGTTCATACCATCACCTGCAAGTAGTTCTAAGAGTAACTTCTTCAAACCTGATACTGTTATGGTTAAGCTAACAGGTGACGGAGACACCTCTGATTCTAGTGAGGAACTTAACTTTCTTTCTATCACAGACTCACAGATTACCTTTCACATGATTTCCATGGACAATTCTTGTTGTTGCTTTCAGGTAAAAGCAAAGACGACTTGAAGAACTTGTTCCAACAGATTTAGTTTCTCATAAAGCATTTGTAGTCCACAGCTGTGTTGTCCTAGAGCAATCTGCAGCTTATCTCTGAGAAACAAGCGAGGCCATTAGATCTGGTCCGCAACAGAATCCAAGACATCCTCAAGCCTGCTTCAGAATAGCAGCAAACAACACAATAATACAAAGCTATATAGACAATATGAATTTATCATACATGTAGTGGCTCCTATACCGCATGATCATCATATTAAGTATTAACAAAGGATAACAGCTCACAAAGATTCCAATTATGATATGCCAATGTACATACATAAGTTTAATACACAGTGTTTGACCAAAAAAAAAAAAAAAAAGTTTAATACACAGTGTTTTGAAATCGACCTGGATTCACGGTTGAACCGGTAAATCCGGTGACCCAGAAAAAAATTGGTTTGAGTTTTCTGAAAAATCCAAAATTTAAAAACCCGCAAAAATCTGTGAAAACCCACTAAAACCCGCAAAATATAACTTTTACTTCTTTTTTTAGTATTTAATTATGTTTTATATTCTAAATTTTCAATTAAAAAGTTAAGTTTTCACTTTTCAGTTTTATATTTGTGATTTTTAAATTTTGATGAAGATTTCACTATGTCACCTGAAGAAAATAAAGTAAACAATGGTAGAAAAATCAAATTATGTAATCTGATGTTAGTTTATTTTTGTTTTGACAATTTATTACAATAATTTTTTTGTTTTTGGTTTATTTTGTATTTCAAGTTTAATTTACTATTTACATTAGACATTTAAATATTTATGAACTTTACGTCTTAATTTGTTTTAGATGTCATAACTCTTAATTGTTATATAAAAAAAAATTGTCTAAACTATTTTTGATATTTTGTATGTCAAATGAAAATAAATATATAAGACTAAAGTTAAATTTTTAAATGTTTTTAAACATAAAATATATACATATCCAAACTATTATTTTGATGTTTTAAAAACATTTAGAAAATATTAAACTATTATCCAAGCTAATATTTTGTTATATAATAAAATTAATTTATTTATTAACCCACCACCGTCTCACCCGCGGAGTTTCAAAACATAATTTTGAATAATCATTGGCTCCATAGTGTGCATGAATCACTGAACAAAGATATAAACGAAAAAAGTTATAACAACCCAAAACCAGAGGAAAGGACAAAGAGGGTTTCATTTAAGATCCTCAAGATGAGAACTTTGGAGCCAGGCTCCGTTATAAAGTCCTAACACAATTACAGAAGCTTTACGTCTTCAACATGGTTCAGAAAAGTGTGAACTATAGAACCAGTCTCAAACGCTCCCATTCCTTGGATTTCAACTCTTTTTACAGATTCCTTGACGAAATTGTAGTAGTAGACATGGAAAGGGTTGCATGGAAAGACCGGTGTAAGAACAAATTCATTTGTATCAGTCACTCCAACAACGAATAATTTCTCCCCTTCTTCAACAACATCCTTCCACATAGGAGGTAACTTGAAAATACGTTTGGACCATTCATGTTTTTCAGGGTCTTGTAGAATCCACACCTCAAAACTGGTACTTGTTTCACCAAGATAAAAGGGGTCCGGTTGCGGCACTAGTGAAGCCAACTTACCTTGGAAGTTTATCAGAGCTGCAAGATATATATCTCTTTCCGTGCTTTTCACAGAGCTGAACTTCTCAGATCTAAAATCAAAGCAAGCTATCATATATTCACCACTGGATGACTTAGCTATGTAATACAAAACACCACTGATGAATATGTAGATTGGCACAGGAAAATAATGTCGTTTGCCACATTCAATCAATCTCCATGTCACGTTCCCATTTCCTCTTAATGTAAGAACTTGATGCACCATAGCTCCTGTAACACCCGCATTTTCCAAAATAATAAAATAAATAAAAATGTCTGAAAATAAATGAATAAAACTCCCAAAAGCACCAGTCCGAAATGATCACTCCTGATCGTCAGTATCACCTGAAATGGGGGAAGAAAGAGGGGTGAT
>CAKOAT010338487.1:32524-42543 GCA_932364175.1 Eruca vesicaria subsp. sativa
AGCACAGTCTGTCTCTGTACCCCCGCCCAACCGTAGCGTCGAATGCAAACGTCTCTGCATCACGCCCCAAACAGTAGCGTCGAAGCTCAAACGTCTCTGAACTCACGCCCCACATCGTAGCGTCGAAGCCCGGACAGCTCCGAACTCACGCCCCTCACATAGTCCCTACTCATAACTATGTATACGTACATATATATATATATTGCATCACTTAGCATCAAACAATCCAAAACATAGTTGAATCCTCTAGACCCCTAGTTCCGGTTACAATCAATGAACTAACTACCAAACAAAACTCAGACAGACTCAATTCAAACAGACGGATCATGCTTTGAAATCTAAACTACGATAGAAAGAATTCTATACTGGTACGGGATTTACGGAATAGACCCTCACCTTTGCCACAGATTCTGAAGAAAACCTGAGAAAACACTGAATGACCCTAATGGCTCTAAAAACAGCAACTTCGGAAGTCTCTGAAAATAGATGAATGTGAAGATTCTGGCAGAACTGAACCCTAGAGATAACAGATCAATAACTCAAGAACTGACCGTTACCTTTTCAATCCCTCCGGTCAGAATGTAGCCCTAGACGTCCTCTGTCCATAGCCACCGAGTTTACACCGATCAGACACCGTTTGATTACTCAAAATAGCCTCGCCTCCAAGTTGGTCGCAAACGCAGACTGCACCAACTCCTTTCACGAAAATAAGCTTAACTCTCAGAATATAATTTTAAATGATGATCCGCTTGCTGGGGATGATAGATAAAAGAACTATATACTTACTGACAAATTTACAGATTGAAAGCTTTCCTTTAGGTTGCCCGTTTTGCCTTTACGCTGAGACTACTCGTAACTGCCTCTGCAACACAGCAGTTTAATTATTGCCACGAAGAAACGTCAATAACTTTCTAACTGTACCTTTGTTTCACGATCGGAAAGATGATCTAAAAAGCTGACATCGATATCTTTCCAATGATATCTCGCTCGTTTTCTGGTTCATTCTGGATCAACGGTAAAATACTGATGAAGATGACTGCTGGTAGATCCGCTCTGCAGAAATCAATCCTGAAGAAATAATCATAACTCTTAGATAAAAATTCCAATTGACGATCCGTTTTCTGATATACGTAGATCTAAGAGTGTAGAACATAACCTCAAAATTTTGCTTCGAAATTCCTAGATTTTATTAGTCGTTACTCTGTTCTCTCAAAACGTGTCTGCTGAACATTAATCTCTCTTTAAATAAGAAGAGTTTAGGGTTTCTGCCACACTACTGGGCCTAGCCGGACCGAAATAATTTTACTGGGTTTTGGGTCGTTACAGCTCCATCCTCTTGTTTGATCATTCCCAACACCTTGTGTTGTTTTTCAATGGGATCATACCCTAAGAAGCATCTCATTGCAGTCACCTTCCTCCTTGTATTCATTTTGGGTAAAGTAAGGCACTGTCCCGTGCTAGGGTTACATATCACATACACAACCTCTTTCGTATCCCTTCCTTCAGACATCCTATAATCACTTATACAAACATATCCATTGACACAACTAGATACTTCCTGAACGCTCTCAAAGGGGACAGACATATGATGATCCACAGTAGCTATAAGAGACAAACTCTCATCAGGATTTGTATGCTGAGGTGAAAAGAAGAAGATCACCTCACTCTTTTCCTGGCGGGCGACCAATAGCTTAGGGCGAGCCAAAGATTTGGTCAAGAATAACTCCGTGAAATCTGGACGGCGGAGTACGGAGGACCACTGCTTCGACACACAACGGCATCTCGCGATAGACTTCAACGGCAACCTCGAGAATATCTCAATGACGAGATCCATTGGGAACTTCAATAGTAATTCGTCGTCAGCATTATCTTGTGAGCGGCGACTACTGATGGTTTGACGATCCTCCTCCGAGGCGTTGCTACGAGGTGAATTCATGGCGGAGGGAGACACTACACTTGCTTCTTCACCAAACCCTAGAAAATGAGGGGAAAACTGCACATCTATTATATAAAAGAGAGTATCTCTCCCTCTAAGGCCCGCCACGTCGGATGACACGTAAGAAAGTCCACGTGTGCAAGTGACAAAAACTCTGCGTTTCATTTATTCTTTGCGCAGTGGGCTTTGTTTGACAATTAATTGGGCTTTAATCGGTAATTTTCCGGCCCGAATAGACTCTAACCCTATTACAGCCGCAGCAGCAGTCACCAAATTATTTTCTTCTGTCACGATGTTTTATTTTCTCCAAACACAAAATCTATGTGTAGATCTCCATTCTTGAGCGTCAGTTCGTCTATGATTCGTCTTCGATTTGTCTCTTCATGTAACAGATTCATCAGTTCATCGCCATTCAGAAACATTTTACTCCTTTGAACTACCACATTAGGATATTCAAGGCTTCATATTCCTCTTCCAACCAGTGTTTATCCTCCTACAAAAAGGTCAGAACTAATCTCCTAAACATCATCCTCTCGATTCATAAAAAAACACAGTAGAATCTCATTTTCCTATTTAATGGTTCTACTGTTCTTCGACGACGAAAACTCTAGATTTTTCCTCGATGGAGTGGAGACGATCTTGGGTGATCTCCTCGAGGACGAAGCAAAGCGGCTGTGGCCTCCTCTCCGACGCAAAATCATAGGGACGACCAAACAGTCCCACTCTCTCTCCTGTTATATGATTTTACATTACTCTATATATTTGTATGATTGTTTTTTCTCTTGAATATTAGAGAACCTTAGATTCAAATTTTGCTTTATTTAGGTCTGAGATTGATGTTTTAGAGCTTGGTTTCGACTTGTTTGAACAGTGTGATGTATCAGGGAAGATATTAAAAAGATCTTCTGGATTTGGATTTTGCTGTCAATTTCAGTTTTACGATTAGTTTCAGTTAAGATAAACCTGCTGAAACGTTTTCATGATTCATGTAATGATATAAATGCTCTTTGATCTGATCAATCCATGGGAAACAAACCTTATGTGTAAAAGTCATCTGTGGTGAAGTAGTATACAAGTAGGAGATTCAAGGAAACTGATGTTTCATAATATTGTGTTTTACTGTTATGGTATCAAAAAGTCATTCTATTTTTGTTTGAAGCTAATGTATACATTTTTTGTATAGTTGATTATTAGGTGGTAGTAAGCCATGACAGTTTCAGACTCTTCCTCTGTTCAGGTATGTACCTAAGGATTTCAGTTTTGTTTTTTTTTTTTCCTCTTCTGATGATTATGTTTATCCGCAGCGAGCGATCTTGAGCTTCATGCTCTTTCTGTTATTCATGTTCAGTATTGCCCCCATGATGGGATAGACTGACAATCACTACAAAACCTTTGTAAGTTTGTTTCATA
The DNA here is from genome assembly GCA_932364175.1 of Eruca vesicaria subsp. sativa. NCBI lineage: Eukaryota > Viridiplantae > Streptophyta > Magnoliopsida > Brassicales > Brassicaceae > Eruca > Eruca vesicaria. The sequence goes on from CAKOAT010338487.1 coordinate 35,871, forward strand.
TAATGAGCTTTGTAGGTTGCGTGATTTCCCAGACTTGAAGTTCGCAATAAATGGAAGCATAAACTCTGTGGCTGAGGTGAGATTTCTAAAACGGATCTCTATTCTGATACCAAAGTTGCAACTTAACGCTAAATATTAACTGCTCCATTGACTTGTAGGCAGAGGCTGCATTAAAGCTCTGGAGCTCATGGCGTTATACGTGGGCGTGCTGCATACTACAAGCAAGTGAAAGCCTTTTCCTGTATCTTTTTACATTTGTGTTCAACATCACATGAGTTTTTGTTTCTATTTTATGTAACAGTCCCTGGCACATTTTGGGACATGTCGATACTTTAATATATGGAACTCCAAGCAGTGGGATTACAAGGCAACAGATATTGAGGAAGATTAATTATCTGAAATAGATTCTTCCACGATTTTAATTGACCTTTGATCTGCAAAATATGATGTGTTTTGATGTCTCTAAATAATTTTAGTAATCTTTGTATTTATGTTTTTTTAATTTATGTTTAAAATATTATCTTTTACAATGTTTTATTTAATGAGTAAATTTTATCTTATTAATCAAAATTTTAATTTTTTTAAGAACCCCTAAACAAGAGACTTCCATTGGAGCATAAAAATTTAGGTATTTTTAATGTAGTCTCTTAATTCACATTTACCACTAAAAAGTATTAAAAAAAAAAATAAGAGACCCTAAATAGGTTAGTGGGATAATCATACTATAAGGTTCATGCCCATACGAGTTAATCATGATCACACTCACACTCACTCAATCTGCATAATATCGACCATTTCAAGACATCTACTTTAAAAGCCAAACTAGACAGAATTGTGGTTCAATGAAAATCTGAAATGAAGTATAACTAAATGAGAGGATATGTTAACTAAATGAGAGAATATATTTAGAGTTCAGACAAATGGTCCAGTTTGTTTCTATTGGAAACACGTTGTGGTTTGTAATCTAAGCAAAGGCTAATGTACTACAAATCTATAGTCCAAACAAAAACTATCCGTTTACAAATGATAGTTAGTATATTACTTCAATATAATAATGCCATCTATTGATTTATTACAGCTTATGTGGCCAGACGACGGTTTAAATCATATGGGTTATATTTCAGATACAATGATGTAGTGTAACACACATGATCTTCGCCATTAATCACCCCAAACCTAATGGTATCAAGTTACCTAAGTATCAGCACACTCTTCATAGCACAAACTCTTTCACAATTACTAAAAATCTTAGATATTCTCCCGGCCGTCCCCCCACAATTTGTTTTTGCACCTTTCGGTTTTCAAGTTCTCTTATTTTGTTTTACTTTAATTTGTTGCTATGAAATATTACTCTACTTTTTTATAAGGCATGCAAGTTCACATTAAGTATCACTTCCATAAGTAACCCAATGCATGTTGAAAGACAATGATTACAAAATGAGAAAATGATTACTCTTACAATATCATCAAAGACAAACTTGATGTTCCCAAAAAGATTAGAACGTCAAAATGTATATAAAAATATTTTTACACTACTCATACGTACAGTGAGACTACAAATAAAAGCAGTTCCTTATAAAACAAATAATAACGTTACTTATCACTTAATAAACCCTTCGCCATCTTCTAGCAAGAAACCATGCATCACAAACATAACAAAAAGCAACAAAAAAGCCGCAGAACTCTAACTCTGAATTCAAAATCCGAAACGTAAAAGTTCCACCTTTACGTTCCTTTCTATCTTATCTTATAAATCGTTATAGAACAAACGAATATCAACAGCTATTTGTTTACCTTCTTTCCAGCTATCACTAAATCAAAGAAGTTATTAAAATACTTCGTTTCAGAGATTCAAAGTAACAAAATGAATTAATTTTTCAGCTTGAAAAGATAATTATGAATTAAAAATGAGATATTATTATTAAATATTTATATATGTAGCTTTTTCCACAATGTAAAACATAATATCTAATTATTACAAAACATTTATATATAAAAAGGTTAATATATTTTTATGAGATTATTAAAATATCTTATTTATTATACTTATCTTTTTAATGCCACTGTAACAAAGTATTTCATTTATTAATTCTATAAAAAAAATACTAACAGTTAGCCATAAACTAAATTATTTTAGCAAAAAAATTAAACAACCACAAAATGAAAGTTCACGAAATTGTTATTATATAATATTAACTGGCCATTTTTCTAACTGAAATTACTCACACATTAAAAAAATTTACACCAGATTATATAATATTCAACTTTTTCAGATTAGATTCAACTAAATTGTTTTAACAAAACAATTAAACAACCACAAAATAAAAGCATACAACGTCACTCACACAACAACTATTTTTTTTCATGCGATTGACCTCCGGTAATCATTTCCTCGCACATATCATTTTGTCAAGCAAACAATATTAACAAATATATATTAGTTCCAAATCAAATCAAACATACTAACAATAAGAGCTAAAACATATTTTCTCCATGCCCAAACAGCTTAAGATCTATAAATATTATTATATATTTTGTTTTTCAAATCCTAACATAAAACATGCAAAGAAAATATACGATAATATAAACCTATACATCATACGGAAATCATATCCCGTCCGTAGGGCGGGCCGGCCCTAGTTAAATATGAAAGGATTATCATTTGCTCAGTAAACAACAAGTACACTTTGAGTCGTTTTAGTTGCGTTGAAACGACACACATGACACATGATAACAGCTGGGGTGTCGTTTTTCCCTTTACAATCGGTGCAGCGTTTATAACTTTTCAAAATTTGAGGATTTAGAAAAAAAAACAAATATTATGAATTTCGTGTTAAGTTTTTGGTATAGGCTAACATTGATAGGCTTTACTCTTCTCAGATGGGTCAATAAGGCACGAATCTCTTCAGTCACAAAGGTTGCTTGACATGTTAAATAATGTGCGTCCAATCAAGACAACCATTGTGTATTTCTGCATCATTCCAGTCCACCGTTTCTTTTACTATTGATAATCTGGTCTTATATTGGATTTGTTATGTACTGGATCGATATATTGTATTGTCATGAACTTTTTTGCTTTCATGTTTTCTTTATTTCTCAGAATTGTGACAACCGCTGATTATACTATATTATCGTGTGTATGTGTATCTCTCAAATATATCAGCTTGTTTCTCTTTCTTTCGTATAACTGAACATTTCCATCTTCTTCTTCAACTTAGATATAACCACTTTAAGAAAGCTTGAAGAAGTTAATGCAGCAGCTCAGTCTCAGCTTTCTCCTATCCAAGACTACATCAATTTCACCCTCCAGGTTTCCTTGATCCTGCATTTCTGTTGTATAGGGAAGACTGAACAGATCATTGGTGGTATGTCAAGACAAATTTGAGGCTGCGAAGCTCCAGAAGATAAGGCCTGAAGCGGTTAATGAGATGGAGGGTTGCGTGCACAAAGCCATTGAAAAGAACCTCAACACATTACTACACATTGTGCAGAGAATGAAGACAGCATTTTAACATAACCAACTAAAAGCTCAACCACCTCTCCTCCTGCAGGAAATCTCAGAACAATGGACTCCAGGACATGAGTGGCCATTGTTTGAATATTTAAAAGACCTTTTGTGTTCTTAATATGTGATTTATAAATTTCATCTATGCGTCTTCACATATAAAGAGGTTGATAGGTTTACATTTGGCTCTGAATTGATAATTGTTTTTTTTTTTTGGTTTGTTTGCTCTTTTCTGCCTTGAATCGCATAGTATACACTGATGTTTCAAAAACAAGCTACACAACCAATGTACATAAGGCCTGTTCGTTTAACGAACGCTGATCTCAGCGGCTGCGTTAAAAAGTTAAGCTTAGCATCACGGCAAACATGTACGCGTGAAACAACCCCAACTTGTTTTTCCGATCGCTGCGACAATCATTTAATCATAAAACGAACGCCGAGAAAACTAGCGTTCACTAGATCTCGGATTTTGTTCTCCATCAACTCATGTGCGTCTACTTTAATTTCCGATACCGTTAGTTGTCTTCCGTCGTCTGTGTTTTTTTCTGCCGCTGCCGCTGCTATCTGCGTTCGTAAAACGAACAGGCCTATATGCGTTTGGACCATTCACACCTCAAAACTTGTACTTGTTCTAGTAAAAACAAAGGACCTTGGGGACCTTAACGAAGCCAATTTACCTTGGAAGTTTATCAGAGTTGAACAAAGCGTTCCTCTTCCCACGGCTTTAACAAAGGATAACACTCACAAAAATGCCAATTATGATCTGCCAATGTATCCTAAGTCTAATATCATAAGTACTATAAGTCGTAGCTATAGTGGGAAGTGAATCAGTGAGAGAGGAGTTTCAAAGACATAATTATTATATTGCTCTATAGTGTGCATGAAACAGTGAACAAGATATAAGCAATAAAAAAGTTACAACAACATAAAATCAGTGGAAAGGATAAGGGGCTTTCATTTAAGATCCTCAAGATGAGAACTTAAGAGCCCTTATAAAGTCCCAAAACAATCACATAAGCATTACATCTTCTACATGGTTCAGAAAAGTCTGAACTACAGAAGCAGTCTCAAACGCTCCCATTCCTTGGATTTCAACTCTTCTTACAGACTCATTGACGAAATTGTAGTAGTAAACATGGAAAGAGCCGGATGAAAAGCGCGGTGCAATAACAAATTCATTTGTAGCAGTCACCCCAACAAAACGTAAGAAATCCCCTTCAGTTGCGTCTGTCCACATAGGAGGTAAAGTGAAAACACGTTTGGACCATTCATGTCTTTCAGGGTCTTGTAGAATCCACATCTCAAAACTTGTACTTGTCCCGCTAAGAAAGTACGGGTCGGGTTTGGACATTAGTGCAGCCAACTGACCGTTGTAGTTAACCAGAGTTGCAGGAGGCATTACACTTTTCACGCCTTTCACAAAGCTGTACTTCTCAGATCTAACATCAAAGCAAACTATCATATAATCACTACGGGAAAGCATACCAATGTAATACAAAGAACCTTTGATGCAGATGCTGTTTGGCCCAGGAAAGGAATGGTGTAAGCCACATTCATTCATTCTCCATTGAAGGTTCCCAGTGCCTCCTAATGTAAGAACTTGATGCTCCACAGCTTCATCACCTTGCATGGTCATTGCCAAAACCTTGTGCTGTTTCTCAACTGGATCAAACCCTAAAAAGTTTACTGTCAAAGTCCTCTTCCTTGTCTTCATTTTGGGTAAAGTAATGCATTTTCCCGTGGTAGGATTACATATGACAAACACAAGCTCTTCCGTCTTCCTTCCTTTTAACATCCGTTCATCCCTTATACAGACATAGCCATTGACATAACTACATATATCCTGAACGCTCTCAAAGGGGACAGCCATACGATGATCCACAGTAGCTATAGGTGACAGGTTCTCGTCAGGATTTGTAGGCTGAGGTGAAGAGAAGAAAATCACCTCACTATCTTCCTGGCGCGCAAACAATAGCCGAGGGCGAGCCAAAGATTTGGTCAAGAATAACTCCGTGAAATCGGTGCGGAGGAGTACGTCGGCCCACGGCTTTGACACGCAACGACACCTCGCGATAGACTTCAACGGTAACCTCGAGAATATCTCGATGACGAGATGGGTTGGTAACTTCATTAGTAAGTCAATTGCACTCAGTCGTGGGCTGCGTCGACGGATGGTTTGAGGAGACTCCGAGACGTTGAGACGCTGTGAATTCATGGCTGAGAGAGTCGCTTGCTTCTTCAAACTAGTCATTTGGGAAAGTTAATTTTATCTAATCGCAATTAAAAGGTGTATTAGCGTAGGTTTGTGATTAAAACAACAACACACAACCATATTAGACACGTGCCGTTTTTTTGTATTAGAAACGGCGCAGCGTTCTTGCTGTTCTTACCAAACTTGCATCAATACCGTTTATATGCTAATGAATAAAAGTTTGCTGTATTTCTTCAATGGTTTTATTTCTCTCCTTCTCTAGTTCAGACTTATAAGAAACATTTGAAAAATTATAACCTTAAATTTATATTAATTAAAAAATAATCACATTCTACGTAGTACTTTTCTATATATTTTATTTCAATTATTCTAGATCACCTTAAATAAACTATAGTCGAAAAATTATACTCTTATTATATTTCGCAGAATATATTTGATCGCATATATCAAATATTTATTGTTCCGTAGGTGTTCCTTAAATAAAACCTACGGAATTATCTAATATGATTAAATTATATATATGACAACTAATGATTTTAAACAATAAAGATTTGATAACAATATGTATACTTTCTATCATTTTGTTTATTTCTTTATTATTAAAATAAATTACACAATTACATTAATAATTAATAAAAATCTAAAAATTTTTATGTATGTTGTATTTTGAATTTTTCAAAACGAGTATAAATTACTAAAACTGTTAAAAGTCTCACATAAGCTTTTATTATCAAGGTTTAAATTTTTCTATATTAAGATCCCCTATATATTAATTGAGAAACATTTGAAAAGATGTAACCTCAAGTTTGTATTAATTAAAAAGTAACCTTGCTTAGTTGTCAATCAATTAGCATATCAATTAAACTGACGTGGCGGCTTTAGGTTCAATTGAAATTTGCTAGGGAAAAATAATTAGAGACGCATATAACGCATGTAACATAGTTTATATATTTATA
>CAKOAT010338487.1:43384-54778 GCA_932364175.1 Eruca vesicaria subsp. sativa
ATTCTAAGATTTGATTTACATTTCTAATTAAAATTGTTTTTGATCATACGTATAGATAATTATATAAAAATTCCAAAATTCTAAAATTTCAAATACATACAAAAACAGTCATATGTAAATTTTAAATTTGTGAATATTAAAATTTTATATTTTAATTACATATATTCACCCTGCGCAAGGCGCAGGTCTTATCCTAGTACAATTATTATAAGAGAATATGAAAAAATAATTTTACTTTAATAGGTTTTATGTTAATATATATACATATATATTTCATATCGTTTAAATTAACTATACATCGTATGAAAATACATATTAATATTTTGATATTTGCATTGAACATATATTGAAAAGATGATATTTTAATTTTAAAATTTGTCATTGTTTTTTAAATGATTATAAATTATTGAAACTACTAAATATCTCACATTAAAAAAAATTCGTTGGTGTAAATTTTTGTTATACAAATATCCAAATAATCATAAATCATATGAGTAGAAACCTCATTTAATAAATTTACATATTAAAAGTGTGTTATATATATCTATGTTAATATCATTTAACTTTAATTATATATATCATATACAATAGATAAGATTGATTGATAATAGTAACTGATTTCTTAGTTATTTAATATGTATACTTATTATTTTATAATATGCAGAAAAACGTAAATCTTAACCTAAGTATGTATCTCTTTATTCTTTTAGATCTTAAGCATTATCTCTTTCTTATTTTAAATCTTAAGCATTATTTAAATTTTAAGCCAAAACAAACAAACAAAATGAGAATAAACTTCAAAATCAATATTTATATCAAGCAATAACAAAAATGAAAAAAAAAACACAAAAATAGAAAAATATTGAGGATAAATAGGATTGGCACGTGAAGTAAACTTCTCATAACCATAATTAAGTTTTTAAATTGCTAAATCATGTTATAAAACCAAATTGATATAGTTTCATTGTAACCAAATAGACCTGAGATTTTTAGAAAACAATTGTAGTCTTATCTCTGAGAAACAGTCGAGGCCATGAGATCCAATCGCAAAGGAATCCAAGACATCCTCAAGCCTCATTCAGTATAACAACAACAAACAACACCATAACTTGCTATACAGCCAATCTTAATTCAACATGCAAGTTTGACTCGTAAACCACATATGAATATATGATCCTATTAACAAAGGACAGAAAGTCAAAGAGATTCTAACTATGATGTGCCAACAGGCGAGGCCATTAGATCTGATCGGCAACAGAATCCAAGGCATCCATCCTCAACCTCCTTCAATATTAGCAACAAACAACACAATAATACCAAACTCACACAGCCAATCTCAATTTATCATACATGTAGTGGCGATCCTATTAGGAATTAACAAAGGATAACGGCTCACAAAGATTCCAATTATGATCTGCCAATATACATACATAATAGTCTAATATCATAAGTAACATAATTTATAGCTATGAAAAGTGAATCAGGCAGAGAGGAGTTTCAAAAACATAATTTAGAATAATCATTGTTCCACAGTGTGCATGAACCAGTGAAAAAGATATAGCGAAAAAGTTACAGCACACAAAACCAAAGCAACACAAAACCAGTGGAAAGGATAAGGGGATTTCATTTAAGATCCTCAAGATGAGAACTTAGGAGCCAGCCTCCAGATTATAAAGTCCCAAAACAATTACATAAGATTTACGTCTTCGACATGGTTCAAAAAAGTGCTAACTACAGAACCCGAACCCGTCTCAAACGCTCCCATTCCTTGAATTTCAACTCTTGTTATAGATTCCTTGACGAAATTGTAGTAGTAGACATGGAAAGAGCCGGATGGAAAGGTGGGTGAAATAACAAGTTCATTTGTAGCAGTCGCTCCAGCAAAGCATAATAAGTCCCCTGCAGTTGCGTCCGTCCACATAGGAGGTAAATTGAAAATACGTTGGGACCATTCATGTCTTTGAGGGTCTTCTAGTATCCACATCTCTAAACTTGTACTTGTTCCGCTCAGAATATAAGGGTCCGGTTGAGACATTAGTGCAGCCAACTTACCATTGTAGTTTATCAGAGTTGCAGGAGGCATTACACTTTCCACGCCTTTCACAAAGCTGTAATTCTCAGATCTAACATCAAAGCAAACTATCATATAATCATGATTGGAAAGAGTTCCAATGTAATACAAAGAACCATTGATGCAGATGCTGTTGGGCCCAGGAAAGGAATGTTGTATCCCACATTCCTTCATTCTCCATCTGAGGTTGTTCTCATTTCCTTCTAATGTAAGAACTTGATGCTCCACAGCTTCATCATCTTGACAGGTCATTGCTAAAACCTTGTGTTGCTTCTCAACTGGATCATACCCTAAATAGTTTATTCTCTCAGTCCTCTTCCTTGTCATCATTTTGGGTAAAGTAACGCATTTTCCCGTGCTAGGATTACATATCACAAACACAACCTCTTTGGTTTTCCTTCCTTTTAGCATCCGTTCATCGCTTATACAGACATAGCCATTGACATAACTACATATATCTTGAACGCTCTCAAAGGGGACAGACATACGATGATCATCGACAGTGGCTATAGGAGAGAAATTCTCGTCAGGATTTGTAGGCTGAGGTGAAGAGAAGAAAATTACCTTACTCTCTTCCTCGCGGGCGAACAATAGCCGAGGGCGAGCTGAAGATTTGATCAAGAATAACTCCGTGAAATCTGGACGGCGGAGTACGGAGGCCCACCGCTTGGATACGCAACGACACCTCGCGATAGACTTCAACGGTAACCTCGAGAATATCTCCATCACGAGATCGATTGGTAACTTCATTAGTAAGTCAACTGCACTCAGTCGTGGGCTGCGTCGAAGGATTTGAGGAGACTCTGAGAGGTTGCGACGCTGTGATTTCATGGCTGAGAGAGACGCTTCTTTTCTTTTTTGATCAAAAGACACTTCTTCTTCAAACCCTAGTTATTTGGGAAAGTTAGTTTTATCGCACTGAAAATGGTTACTTACGTAAAGGTTTTGGTGTGATTAAAACGACACCACATGATGTTAAACTGCGTGCCGGTTTTGTATTAAAAACGGCGCAACGTTCTGTCTGTTCTTACCAAACTTGTATCAATACGTTTACATGCTAATGAGTAAAGGTTTGCTATATATCTCCAATGGTTTTGTTGCTCTCCTTCTCACTGCTTAAGTTCAGACTTCAAGATGATGTAAGTAAGTATAGAACTCAATGAGAACATATGTTCCAACTTTTTCATTGCATCCAAAACATAGACATATATGTTCATATATCAATATGTTACATGTATTTAATATCCAACATATACACAATCAAGGAACAAAGTTATCCCCAAATGCAGATGTTTGTTTGGAAAGTGTAAGCATTATATAACCTTATGATGTTTTTATCGTTGTTGTTGAACCTGTAAAGCCTTTTGCTTTTCAAAGAGAAGAATCTTCAAACAAGAAACCATCAGTGTTGAACTCTGAATCAATACCTTCTCTTCCCCTGAACTCACAAAGCCCCACCGCATTTTCTGTAGAGAAATCATTCATCAAACCAAGTCATCTTCTAAGAGAGTTCTGGACTTACGGGTCATGCAAGCTTCTTATGTGTTTTGCCCTCTATGCTTATCTCTACACTCTCTTCTGTAGCTTCAATAGGTACCACTTTTGAAGATATTTCGCTCGAGTTCCTCAACCTTGATGAAAAACTTTTGTTCCTCTTCAAAATGGGTTTTCGGTTCTTGCTAATCTCGGGTTTGCTCCATCTCTGGAATCTGTGTTAGTTTTGAGTTTAATCCAGAACCATTGAACATTAGTTTTCTCTTACACCCTTCTTTGAGATCTATCTTTCTTGTATGAAGCTGTGCTCTCATTGATCTTGGAGAGGTACTAGCACTTTTTGATCCTATATGTTTTTTCCTCTGAGTAGACATTGACAAATGCTTCATTATATCATCTGTTGTCCAATCAAACTTCTGCTCAAATGGCCAGAAAAGCGGCTCCACAACCGTCTTTCTCTTTGAACCTCCAATCTCTGTAGCTTTCTCCAAAGCTGATGATGGTATGGGTTATAGCAGCTGAGCTAACCGGTGAATTAGACACCTCTGATTTTAACGAGAAACTAACTTTCTTTTCTTCATGACTATGTGAAGTCAACTCATCAGATTTTCCATCTTTTTGTATGTCATCTGAAGAGCATGTTGCATCATCTTTTTGTATGCCAATAACAGAAAGGTTGTTGCAACTAATGAGATACCATGGGTATTTGAGCAGTTTGTGACTGTTTCACTGGTGGGTTATAAAAGTTTTATTATTTTCTAGTCTCTGCTGAGTTACAATTGAGTCCTCACAAGGGAGCATCAGTGCTATCACCGGCTCAGAATCAAGGGCAAACAAAACATCAAATTCTGCAAATGACAGTGGCCGAAAGTCTTGAGTTTGATTTTACAATGATTGTACTGCTATGCTGGTTTTGTTTGATGCTTTGGATAACAGAGACTGATGCAAAAACTGAGATACAAACCTTTGCTGTTTAGAAATTTCAAGTAAAGCACAGATGGAGAAGTAAGCAATTATGGAGCATTCGGTATAGTAGGAAAGTGGATCACCAAATAACATAGTGCTGTGACAGGTAGTAGACAAGAGTTTCACAAAAACATAATCTAGAACAATCATTGCTCCATAACCACTGAAACAAGAGCATAGATGGTACCATTGTACCTAGAAAAGATGAAAACCATGGTAGACAACTGAGAATATTCATTCCGAGAACTAAAAACCTTATAATAAAACACACAAAAGCAGTGGAAAGATAAGTGCTCTAATCAAAACCACTTGGTCTACTACAAGACAAGAACTTAAGAGCCAGCATCCGCTACAAAGTCCTAAAACAACTACATAAGCTTCACATCCTCAACATGGTTCAGAAATAGGCGAACTCTACCAGCCTCCTCAAACGCTTCCATACCCTGGATTTCAACTCTTGTTACAGTTTCCTTGACGAAATTGTAGTAGTAAACATGGAAAGGTGATGAAAAGAAGGGCTGAAAAACAAATTCATTTGTATCAGTCACTCCAACAAAGTACAGAATATCCCTTGTAGCTGCGTCGTTCAACAAAGGAGGTACATTAAAAATGCGTTTGGACCATTCGTGTTTTTCAGGGTCTTGTAGAATCCACACCTCAAAACTTATACTTCTTCCACTAACAACATATGACCTAGGGGACCTTAACGAAGCCAATTTACCTTGGAAGTTTATCAGAATTGAACAAAGCGTTCCTCTTTCCACAGCTTTCACAACTCTGAACTTCTCAGATCTGACATCAAAGCAAACTATCATATCATCAACACTTGCAGCCCCAGCAGTGTAATACAAAACACCGTTGATGCATACACACACTCCCCCTGGATCAGAATGGGGTGGTATGTCACATTCAACCCTTCTCTATCTCATGTCCCCAGTTCCTAATGTGAGAACCTGATGGTCCACAACGCTGTCGGTATTAGTATAGTCACGCAACGGCATCTCGCGATAGACTTCAGTGGCAACCTTGAGAGTATGTCGTTAGTGAGATCGATTGGGATATTTAGTAGTAATTCGTTGGAAGTAAGTAGTGAGTTGCGTTGAAGGATGGTTTGAGTATCCTCCGAGACCTTTTGCCGCTGTAGATTCATGGTGGTGGAGGGAGACACTTGCTTTTTTTTTTTTTCACAACTCATGCTTCTTCAATCGTATGGTTGAAAACAAATATGAAAGGTACCCTTCGTGCCGTTTTGGTTTAATTGAAACGACACACATGATATCAGTTTGCGTGTTGTTTGTCCATTAACAAAACGGTACAGCGTTTTTTATTTCAAACTAATGGTATTCCGGCGCTACGCGCCGGGTTCTTATTTTTTTATTTTTACATAAATTTACAATTTATTTTATTGTCTTAGTTAAAAAAATTACAATTTATTTTATGGTCTTAGTAATAAAAATGTTCATAAGTGATTGAAATTTAAACATAAATAAAACTGATGATTTATTAAGAGAAGATACTTGTAAAGTTATAACGGAAGTGAGGACCAATCACATCAACGAAGCTCATAATTTTCTAGTGGTATTCCGTCGCGTAGCACCGGATTCGTTTGTTTTATTCTCTAATGAGTTCAAATTTCATTTTTTTTATCTATTTAATAATGGTTAGTGATAGTAGTGTATTATTTTGTTTTGAATTTGTTGAGGTAAAAAGTAATATAATAAGTGGTTTCACCTATCGATTTTTTTTTTTAAAAAAGTATAAATTGATGATAGTTGAACCAAAGTAAATTTAGGTAAACTTAAAACATAAAAGAAAATTGATGTTCCAAAAGGAAAACATGTAAATACATGTGTTTGTTTTGTGATTATATTGTTTGAATGAAGATAATAAATTCTTTTATCCTCGTAAAGTAGTAACAATCCCCGCATGCTTTGTCCATGTCTTGGATGATTGTGGACGTATTGATTAAATACATTGTCTTAAAAATGATTTTAAATCCAATAACTGAATTTTTAATTATGGTCCAACATTGCTCGGACCTGAATTTATTATTTTTTCAGTATACCTTATCTGGATATTCTTTTCTCTTTTTGAAATTGTCTCTGCAAAACATTAATATACCAGAAAGATATGTATTGTTGTCATAGTTTCCATCTGCTGATCTTTGTCAAAGATGGTTGAATCCTTTGAAAGATTTGTGGTGGTAGAAATATTAATTTAACTCCTCAATGTAGTGAACCTCTAAATTGTCATTATCTAAATACTGATTTTTTAAATGAATGTAAACGATATATCATCTTGAGTGTCTCTTGTGCAAAATATCGTAGGTTGAAGTTTTTGAAATAGATGGTGAAGTCCGAAAGGTTTCCTTCACAGCTGCAGGTGCTTTCGTCTGAGTTATAATTGTTTTCTGAATTCTCTTACACCCTTTTACTTTGTATCTTCGCTATGGTTTGGAGGTTAATATGTGTACATGGAGGAACTTGTTGTTGAAGATACAATATAAGCTGTTTGTTAAATGGATGTTACATTTGATATTTTTGGGTTTAATTTTATGATGCAATAATAATGAGCTACTATTAAGTTACTTCACTGTATTATGTATATTGGTGTTAAATACTATTATTTACATTTGTAAATTAAATCTTTAGCTCATAGCTATGATGGGAAATGTAGTTACATCGTTGAAGTTGAGCTATATTATTATATAAGCATCTAGGATATGAAAAGAATAGAACAAACAACATTATGGGATCCCCACAACATTATAGATATATAAGTAAGAAGCAAAAGAGAAAAGTGTAGCTGATAAAACTTTTCTTAGTTGGGGCTTCATATGATCACAGAATCAAACATTATTTTCATACTTGGTATACAAAGGGTGATACGACTTTGAGTTCTGATGTTTGGCTTCTAGAGCTGCCCTCTCCACTAAACTTTGCTTCTGGTTTATCATTATGGTTCAAAGCAAATAAAAAAAGGAATAAGATAATATTTACTCCACTACATATCAGCGTAGCTAGTAAAGAACGACAAACAAACCGGAGAAGCGTATGGTACTCGTCATGTCTTGAGGGTAATAAATATATATGGAGAAAGTTAACTCATGACTAATATAGTTTTCTCTGAGTGTAAAATTCTATACAAATTGTATTTCACTCGAAAGAGCTTCAGCCCCTCGCCTTAGCGCTCCAGTCTCCAACTACTTGGCTCTCTTTTCCCCAACCAGTTAATATGCTACCAAAAAAATAAAAGGTCAGACAAAATTATGCGTTAGTTTGGAAATTAAAAAGAGAAGCTCTGGGTAGCTTGCCTCATGACTTGGTGTATCTCATAACCTTCACGGACAACACCATACACCCGATTATTCAACTGCCTGAGCTCATCTAGCAGCATTAATTCATCTTCAAATTAGTTCCTCCAACTATATCGATACAAACATGTAAAAAAAATAAGAATCCTCACAAAAATATGTCTATGATAACAATTGGGTGTTATTTATCACTCATTAACTTCAAGTGAAGGGTTCAAAAGAGAGACAAAACCTGCAAGGGTTCGAAAAAGGGATAGTAACAGTAAGTTACCTGAGCTAAGAATTGTGTTCTTCAACTCATGTCATTCATACAATTCATTGTCTCTGATCTAAATCCCAGAAAACCATAAAGCAAAAGGTTTGGAAAATGAAGTATCAGCAAACGAATCACAACAGTCTCAGGAAAACCAAAAGCAAACAAAAAAAAAAGAAAGTAAAGCAAATACCTTTCATTCGAATCTTGGACTCGAGGAAACCCCTCCAGAAATATCGCCATGGTGTATAACCACGGCGGACACAAATTGTCAATGAAAATTTCGGGAACCACATCATCAAAGAACACGTGTGGGAGACGCCTTCACTTTCGAATTCTTGGAAGTCATTGCTGGTGAAGGTTTGTCTGCGTTGATAAGAGTAGGGCATCAATAAAAAGTATGCGTCCAAATAATAATGACTTGACGAATGAGAGTAATACATGGAAAAAGTGTAGGTAACAGATTTTAAACACACTGGCAATACATATAGAGCCCAAAACAGATGTGATCAGCAGTAAAATCAACCAGATAATGACAAAAAATGATAACAAAGAGACGGGAAAAAGGTCTGCTTTTTATTGATCACACTTACGTTGGCTTAAATTCACTACATATGTCTTTGACCATGATGATAGTCATTTCCACTAACTGGCTAAGGAAACTGAGAGATAAGAGCAAATACTTAAAGGTGAAACCACCATGTAATATGCATGTTCCACTGGAGTTTAGCAATACTCCAAACCCCTGCGCTTGGTAATCCAGAGACATGCACCGGCTTTAATCTCTCGGTATTAAGCTAAAAAGCCGATAGAGATTTAAAAAAAAGAGGATTTATGATCACTAAAATATTATTCATATTGTCCTATTATTTCTGCTTTATTCTACATTTTACTTCCCCAATCAACCATGTAGAAGAAAGATGGTTTCATCGAAAACATAAAGAGAAAGTCAGTAATTTTTAGCGGACGCAAAGATGTCAAACTCATATAAGCGTACACACCTTTAATAAATATGTCCATAGATGTGTACCCACCTATTGACTGAAGGAGGGAAGCACCAATAGCTCCAGCTAAGTTCGTCTAACTAATCTGCATAACAGAAGTGCAAAACAAAAACTTTAGGCAATATCATCTATGCTTGAAGTTGAAATCTACAATTGATCATGAATAAAAAGAACCAATATAAGCAAGCACCAAGAAAACATATCACCCTCGTAAGTGCCGGGCTTGAGCCTGGCATGATTATTTGGCTGTAAAGAAAACATTAGAAATTCATCCAAAACTTTATGCCGAATGAGTACTACGAAAGATAGGAAAAATACCAGAACAGAAATTGAGTGACACAAATCAAAGAGTGGATATAACAATAACCACCTTCCTCGCTGAGAGTACTGATTTCTCTGTCACATAAAATGAACTCAGCTCATAATTACCTCCCTCTCTAAGGAGGCGTTGGAATGTGTTCAACACGGTGGACGCTATCTGTGGATCATCGTAGACTGCATCGTTTTTTAAGAAACTTCTGGATCTATAAGAGAAAGAATATGACGTTGGAAGCAAAACTCTAATAATTTTAAGAAACAAACGTTTCCTAAAAACCGATTTACCTTCTCATCTACCAGAACTATATTGATTCCCCATAAACGTTCCACCTTTCTTGGCATTCCTAGCTTCTCAGAAACAGAGGAGAAGGGAGACGTTACGGTGAGTTGTTCTGGTCATTGCTGGAAGATGCTGTGGTCGGTGTGATTAAGTTCCAGAGAACTCACCGCTGTTGAAGGGGGAAGGCAAGAAGACGATGAAGCCTAATTTGTCTGGGCTTCTGATTTCTGATTAAAACCCACACGAGATTGAGAACCAATCACATCCGGAGTAAATTTCTGAGATATTACTCAGAAATAGGAAGAAGAGGGCGGCGTGGTTAAATCTGCCGTAAATTGACATCGATTATATACTGATCCGGCTTTAACTGAGGAATTAAAAGAAGGGATTAGGGTGTTCGTTAAAAGCTATATTTGTTCAATTATGGAGGAGGGAGGTAGTGGAAGGTGGAGAAGACCGAAGTTTCGTAACAGGCGTCGTTCGGGTTGTCGGAATAGGTGCGTGAGAGAAAGGAAGAAGGAAGAAGGAAGACTTACGTGGAGACTTTGATCGCGTGGAGTTAATAAAAGATGAACGCGCGAGAAGCAAATCACGGACGCGAACAATAGACGTCAACTACACGGACCACTCACATGCTGACACTTGGAGAAAAAGCCCCCACCTTCAAAAGAGACGTGGATAGCCTAAGCAGGCAGATATGTCAACTTTATTATTATAGATTTGAGGAAATTTATATTTCACACTGGTATGAATGTGATTAACTGATTAATGATTATGTTCTTTGAGTAATGTTGCATGTATCCAAAAGATGAGAAACTTAATCCCTTATATATTGAAAGAGAAACATAGTAATAAATGCGTTCACACCGTAATTGACACGTGTCGGTCTCACAATCATTTGACAATTAATGCGTTCACACACTAATTTTTTAAATTCATTATTTAATTTGTTTATATATTATTTTTAATTAATTAATTTTCCTTTATTTTTAGTCTTTGTATTAAAAAAATAAAAACTTTCTACGTACAACTAATGAATAATATATTTATTGTAAAAAAATTACAAAATCATTAAGATTCACATCAACAAAAATGTTGTAATGAAAATGTTTGTAGAAATTGAAAGTTTCGTACCTTGTCGAAGTTGGTCATGGTTGAGGCTTTGGTACACAATAACAACAAATACGGTGATTGATTATAAATTAAAAAAACTGAGGTGAAAAACTCCACACATAAAGTCTGATCTTTATTTTGATAAAATATTAACATTTTTATAAAGTTTTCATATCAGACCAAGAATTAGAAACAAAAGCAAATTGTTAGAAAAAAAATCAGAAATCAAAAAAGCTTAAAAAAAAAAAAAATCACAAAATCGATTAAAAACAAAATTCAAGTATCAAGTGAATATGTTACTTTGTAATATATATTGTTTTTATTGTTTACGGATACAATTTGATTTTCTTCATATGAAAAGAGGTTATTGATTTTCTTCATATGAAAAGAGGATACAGTTTGTTTATTTTTACTTAATTTTATTTAAGAATTTACTATCGTGTTATTTTGAACAAAAATGTCTTAAATCTTATTTAACGGTATATTCATATATATATATATATATATATATATATATATATATATATATATATATATATATATATATATATATATATATATATATATATATATATATATATA